>VWYK01098105.1:0-10670 GCA_013399775.1 Semnornis frantzii
TGCTGCTTATTTGGCACAGCACACAGTAACTTGGTTCCTGGGTTAGACTTTGGAATAGATTTTTATTCAAACAAGCATCTACTGTGTTGTGGTCATTTGCAGTGGTCATCTGTAAGTAGGGTGGGATTTGCAAGGAGAGGAAATACCTTTAGTTAAACCAAAGGATACAGCTGGGAAAATAATTGTAACTTGTTGGTACAAAACATATTTCAAATCAAGCCTGAAGAAGGAATCGTGATCACAAGTCTTTTGTGGTTTTAGCCATCTGCATCAGTTAATGTATGTTCATGTCCTACACAGATTGTCTCCTGTTTTTCACTTTTGTTGTCTTTCCATCTTTATTTAAACTGATAGAAAGGCATCTTTAAAAACCTTGCATCTAGAAATCTTAAAATATGACAGATTATGGTTGTCACTTCACATCTTGCTCGCCATTTCAGACATCTGCAGTTAAATAAGCAGATCCATAAGAAGGTTTTTGTTTTACATTTTAAATGGGTTCATCAGTGCATAATCAGTTTTTACACCAAAGTTGCATGCTCTCAGAAAGGAAAAGCTTCTGGCTTTGAGACTTTAAAAATAGCCTGGGCGAGACACTAAGAAAACGTACTGCAAAGAGCAATCTCAGAATGGCATAGAAATATTTTAGATGCTCTAATAGGTCTCACTTCTATCTTGTGAGTCTTGAAGGGTTTTAAATATTGACTCAACATGAGTTTAGTATGGAACACTAACACCACTTCAAGAGGAGGAGGTACTGTGTTAAGATATATCTTCGAAACAAAGAGTATGGAAATGATAACAGTCACAGTTTGGAACCCAGTGCCTCTTGCAAATAATTTCTGTCTTTAAATGGTATGTTCAGAGTAACAGGTTTTGAATCCTCTAATGAAATTACAAGTAGGAATTTTTCAAAATCTAACAAAACCCATTTGCAGTGTGTACTTCTTGAGTGAGGCGATTAGGCTGTCCTAGCCTTGGATTTGTTTAGGACAATAATAATGATCTTGAGTTGTCTCGCTATATGAAATAGTGTTTCCTCCTTGAGGTTCAAAGGTGAATTTTAAGTATAATTGATTTGGTACATTCAGTACTACCTTTTAACACTTTTGATGAGCATTTTACCATTTCTTCCCCCCCTCTTTCTAAGGTATATTTTTATCCCTGCTCAAATCCTCTTCCTTTGCTGAGCAGCTGCCATTTCAATATGTTATTTTCATCCACACGAGTGAGTGTGCTGCTTGCTGCATAGCCAATGACAGCCTGCAGAAGCCTTTCCCCAGAGACTAATTGCATCTTCTTTACAGTGTATTTGGCCTTCATGAGCTGAGCCTGGGATCCAGAGACTGATTTCTGAATCTGGGTCTTCCAGATGGCAATTTGAGCATTACTGTAATAGTAGTAGATTGACTAAATATTTCCTTGTTAAGTGACACTGAAATGTCTTTAAATACTTTATGACCACAGACTTTTATTACTGAAATATCCTGTGGTTCAGTTCAGAATATAAGGTTATTGCTTGGAAACTATGCAAGGTGGAATGGATTGAAACAGCAGGCCAGTATGTCTGCTTCTGCAACTGCAAAGCACTCCTGTAAAATTTGGGTGTGAATAGCTGAGTATCTGCGTGGGTGCTGTAAGTATGAAACAGTCTCTAAAGGCTAAACACACATACGGATAGGAAGGTTTTAGAAGTAGCATAAGGTCAGGGTGTGCATACAGACACCAGGAGACAGACAGCTGCTCCAGATTTTAGAGTTGGAAAGCCAGAGTGATGAGACCTGGCACCATTCAGGATTTCTTTGAGCAAGCAGATAGACCTAACTATTTTAAAAACAATCATCAGACTTTTGTTACTGATCTGAAAAACTATTTCAGATGCAAAGAAAGTAAACATTTTTTGATGAAAGGGATCAAAGTAGCTTCAATGGCGTTTTCTGAATATCAAGTAAGAAACTGAACTAGTTTTTTTATTTTCTATCCGTATGGATTATGCAACATGTTCATATTAATTGAGTAGAATGGGCCATTTGGTTTCTTATATGATCCAGAAAATTAATGAAAATTGAGTAAGAATCAATCATGATTTCAGCCAAGGTCTAAATAACAAGGGCTGTGATTCTTTTTAGGGAAGTAGTCCTTTCGATATACACAGGACAAAACGTGAACTATTTTAAAACATAAAGAATAAATTTAGATTTTGTTGTTTTGTTGGGGTTTTTTAGTTGGTTTTTTGTTGTTGTTGTTGGGTTTTTTTAATTTTAAAACTTTTCATAGCAATGAGGAATGCTCGAGGTCAGTTGCTGAGATTGGCCTTTTCTCCCTACTGTTGATCTATTCAAGGAATTATTACTTATTGGGTTCTGAAAATCAAAGGCCTCTGGCAAATGTGTACATCTGTAGTGATTTGTATTGATGCAACAGTCATCTTCATGCCTCTACAGCTTCTTGTACATGAGTGAGCTTTCCCAGGGGAGCTGTGGTGGTCATACCTCGGACTTCTGGGAGCAGCGTCAGTGGTTGATCTCCTTTGTGTGCCTTGTCTCGGAACAACAATCTTATCTAAGGATTGCTCATTTGCAACTTTTCAATGTATCCAACTTAGGATAAAATGCAGGAGAACTTCTGCTGCACCAGGCTGTAGACAATTTTTTGCAGAAAAGAAAAAGAGGTTTACTGTAATCCTCTTGGGGAACTGGTGACGAATTTCTGCGTTGAATGTTTCCTACTCAGGATCTTGAATTTTACCTGCTATGCAGTAACCAGGAAAGGCTAATAGGATTTGCAGACTTGAGCATGTATTGTTTTACAATCTCAAAATACTGCTGAACTGGGCCTAGTAGCAATAAGCTACAACCCAGACTGACAGAGCTGTGATAGGAGAAATGCGGTTTAGTGTGAAATTTATTTGAAATCTGCAGCTCTCATTCTCTTTGTCAATTCACTATTTTCACTTATTGCAAGAGAAACATTGCAACTGCTACTAGCAAGTAAGGGCATGCACTTGCTTTCTAAATGCAGCTAGTATTAAAAATTTTGGGGCAATATTCAGTATTTCGATTCTTTGGTCTTTTTGATCAGCTGTTTTCTCAAGTTCCTGTCTTGACAATTGGAGTGTTTATTTATTTCAGCCTTTCTAATATTTGGGGTTTACCAGAGCCTTTGTTTAGAAACAGCAAACAACCTACTAAGAAAAGGAAATCACCTGGGCAGCAGGAAGGAACAGAAATCTCCTGTTAATAAACACTGAGAGCAGACCACAGGCTGTATTCTGACCTTACAGAGAAGTAATCCCAGCCATGCATACATCTGTGATTTTACATTTTCTGGCTATTACAGAATCACTATGGTTGGAAAAGGCCCTTAGGATAGCCAAGTCCAACCATTATTATCTAATAACTTTCCATCTCTCTCATTTAAATTGACATTTGGTTTTGTGGCTTGACCTAAATGGTTCTTTGTAAGAGATGCTCAATTTGATGAGGCTTAGAAAGGCAAAACTTGGATTTGGAAGAAAAAAAATCACGCCTCAAACTTGCAAAACCTCTGAGGCCGTAAATACTGCTGCTCTGCAGTGCGAAATCAAGACAAATCTTCAACGCGGCCCTTTCCTAGTGAGGAGATCGGTCCTGCGGGGCTCCCAGCCGCACCGCCCGGGCCGGGCCAGCAGCCTCCGCTGGCACTACCAAGTGCTGTGGGACGGAGGGGAGCGCCTATGGCAGCTCATGGTGGGGGGGTGGCGAGAAAGCCTTTCGAAGTGGCAGCCCACCGACAAGTAGCTGAAAACAAGCCAATTTCAAACCTGGCCCCGTTTGCCCGGCCGCTGCCTGCCCTGGAGTGGGCTCTCAGAAGGCGGGCTGTAGAAATCCCCCTGCAGTTACTCTTGCGTGGACTATACCGAGCGCTGCCGCCGTCCCCCCGCGGCCGCTCAGCGCCTGCCGCTGCCCGCAGCGCTGGACCCCGCGCAGCCACCTCGGGATGTGAATGAGGATCTGCAGCCCAGGTACCTCTTCTCTTATTGGGACTGCTCTGTTAGGGCAGTGCTCAGCCGTAAGCGACCGCATGCATTTCCTCGGACTCGTATCTGTATTTTCGGGCTGGTGGAAGTTGACAAGACTTTTGTGCTGGAGTTGGGAGGGCGGTGAGGAGAGCAGTGCAGGGGAGCTCCTTCGGTAGCAGGTCCCAGTGACTTTGGAGCTCGGTTTGAGCTCTGCTCGAACGGTCAGCGTTTGTGTTGTGTTTCCTGAAGGCATGCCGGAGCCTGCGTGCGCCTCTCAGTTTGTGTAATAGCGGTGTTAAACAATGGAGACTTTTAATATGGCTGTAGTCTTAAAGTCACAGGCAGGCCCTCTCTCACCCCCCACAACTCAGCCTTCTGATTCCTTACCTGCAAACCCCACAGGGCGAGTGCCCGTGATGGGGGTTATTTGTGTAGCACGAGAAAGAATGTGGATGTATACAGGATATTCTTGACAGTCGAATGTTTGAAACCGGACTGATTGCTAGGTTATCCAGTGATTGAGTATCTTGTTTTGTGGCACTATCTGCTGTAAGAAAATCGGGCTAATTTAAATAAATAAATAAACCTTTTGTTTTAGCAGGCTGGAATTGGTAACATTTAGGCAGGTGAAAGTGAAAGAAGAACTTGGATTTTGTTTGGCCTGGAACACAGGCTGCCCTGAGGCATAGGTAGACTGTTACTTAGGTTAAGACTTCTGAGACTTCTCTTGATTATTCCTCGACTCTGGCACCTTAATTTTCTGTTATCAACTGCGAAAAGCCAAGACCCATTTACACTATCTCATAAAACATTGCGCATCACCTAATAAATAATTCAAACCATTTGTATCCATGTCCACTGATGCATATGATTTGTAAAATAAAGTAGCAGTGAAGTTACTGCTGTTCATTTTGCTATTTGCTGCAAATTCTCTTATTGCAGTGAAAACTGCAAAAATCCCAGGGTGGAAGCAACATTTTTCCAGTCGTCTGGAATAGTTTGGGGAATTACAGCACAATCCAAATTACATGCTGAAATGTAACAGCTTAGTATTTGTTTTCAGTGATGAAAAGCATCACTTCGAAGAGGTGAATTACTGCTTACATTAAGCTCCCGTGGATTTACTGATATTCTTAATTTCTGGAAAATAGTTTTTAAGTTAGGGCACTGCTCAGAGTTTGGGAGATTTTTCAGAATGTTGACATTTATGTCCCTTTGGAACAGCATTCAGAACTTGAGTCTGACTTACGTTAAATATAGTACTGGAAGGACAAGAGGAAATATGCTCTTGGTTACCTATGCTGGTACTACTTTGACACAAGAATTACTGAGTAGTTGAAACTTTCTGATAATACCAATATTTTTATAGATGTACAAGTCTTGATAATGCAGATGGGAAACAACTAGATGTTTATACTTCAGTACTGCAGGATTTTGACGTATTCGACTGAGGAAGAGCAATGCCTTGATTTATGCTGTCTGTCTAAAATGGAGCCGTTGAGTAATAAGCTGAGAGTATTAATGTAACCAAGATTGGAGGCCAGGAAATTCCTTCCCCTGCCACCACAGAGCAGTACAAATATTCCAGTGTTTTCTGATCCTGGTCCAGCTTTGAAATCAGTGTTAGGATTCCTGTTAACTTCATTGGAATATGAGACCTGGGGTATTTTTTGTGTTCAATCTTGAAATATTTCTCACAGGGCTCTTGCCATGCCGTCCCATCTCCTGAGTCTGTATGGAAAATGCCTTTAATACTCCTTAGACAAGATATTCCCTAGGAATCTTTGTGCTACAAATGATGTGACAGAGGTTTTTAGAACACAAGAAAACATTGAAATATTGCTAATAATTTTCATGCCTAAATTAATTATTTGATCTTCAGAAGTATCAGACAGCAAAATTTTGCTGAATTCCATGACAGCAGCCTTGCTAATCAGATTAAAACCTTTCTAAGATTTTTTTTTTACCTTTTTAAAAAATATTTTCATCTTTGTTAAATTAATTCCATCCCTTATTTTAGAAGTGCGTTTAATCTTTTGCCTTGTTTAATATCCTTGTCCACCAAGTGAGTTTTTTGTTTTGTTTCTCTTTTCTGAATTCTTGCTTTGATAATCTCTGACCGTTCTGGATCATCTTCAAAACAACCTTTAATTTGGAGCTGTATTCAGTGAGTAGCGTCTGTTCCTTGTTTTAGAAGACAGAGCTAGCTGCCTCCCCTCTCAAACTGCTGAAACTACCTGTTTTTTTTGTCGCTTTGTTTAGGTTTTTCCTTGATGTTGAACTGTTAGCTCTTTGAGTCTTTTGATAGCCATGTTTTGCATATTCTCTACCATTGTGTTTATCGGGCTAGAAATGGGATGAAAGAAGTAGAAAGAAAAAGCCTAAAGCGCTTTTCTTAAACCTGGAGATAAAGAAGAAATGGGAGGTATAAATGAGAACGGGGATGAGCTTTTAGGGAAGATAAGGAGGTGACAGATGAGATATAGGTGTTAAGGGGAACAAGCTCCTAGGAAAGTCATTCAGAAACACTTTTAAGTAGTGGGTAGTCTTTGCATATACCCAGGATTGACTGTGCAGCAGCCTGAATTTGATTTTTGGATCAATGACTTAAGATATTTTGAGAAAGAATCGTGATGCTTAACAGAATTTGTGTATTCTGTATCTACTTATTTTAATTCAGTATTAGGTAGAATGATGAGAACTATTGATGAGGCAAGTGTGAAAATACATCTTATGGGTTCATTTATCCATACTTGGCTTAATGTTTGTTGCAATGCAGATTGGTTAGCTGTAATACTAGTTTTTTGATGATGGGTGGTTGTTCACAGTTGGATTTGCAGATGAGTGGAACAGTCACATGTGTGTCAAGCATGCTTAGAGGTGTGGGCAGTGATATTTACATAGAAATCCTATTAACAAGAATCCCAGATCAGCAGTCTGATTGGATAGGTATAACAGGCCAGATTCTGTGCTTGGAATGTGGGGGTACTTGTGATAGATGAAATAAAATATATAAACCAATTTATGCTATATTAATAAATAGCCTGTCATTCACAGTGATGTTATGTACAAATCTTCATCGTGCTGTTAGTGCACAAACGATGAGGGAGATGGGGATAGCTTTCTGAAGGCATTCTACAGAATGTCTTAATCGTTGTTTTGTCATTTAAAATTGTCATAATTAATAGTGTTGGTGTCTGGTCCCATATACCGTTTTGAATCTAGATAGAGGAAAGGAAGTACTGATTCCTGTACAGTTTTCTGTTTCTCTTCCTATTTGGTTTGGACCTGCAGAAGTGTACAGTACATTTTTTTTTGACATGTATTGCTGGAAAAATCAGTGTCTTATGCTGTTTACTTTAAAAATGAAGAATGGGGTAAAGTTACGCTGCAGAGACTTAAGAGTCTCTGATATTTACTTGCGTGTGTTACTATTTCCTTATTGTTTGGGAGTGAAGTAAGAGAATGCTTAAAAAAGGACCAAAGCCCTCATGTTGCATTCCAGGCTGTCTTGTGATCATTCTTTCCACAGACAAAAATAAGTTGCTTTGAACCTATTATTGTACTTAAGGAACTCCGGTTTTAAATCTTGTGACATGGAAACATCTGCCGGTGTAAATCTAGCTCTTGGAAGTCACATGCAAGAGTTGCATTTCAGGTTATTCATTAAAGCATAGGCAGAACACATGGTGTAGGTGTTATAGCACAGGTAGATACCAGCATCTCTTGAGGTGAAATGCTACGAGTAAAGGGTCCCTAGGTACACAGTGCATACGAAGCGTGAAGGCAAACGGGAGATGTGTGAAATTTCAACATCTTTTCCATATATTTCTATGAGTTGTTCTATACATTCTGTAATAGGTTCAGTAAATTACTCTTACCAACATTTACAAAATAAAGTCTTGTCTAGTGAATTTTAGCATATGATAGCCCATTCTTTCCTCCTGTATTTTGGAATTTACTGACATGACCACATTCAAAGTATTTCTGTGGCTGGGAATCTGATTTGCTCTGTGCTGGCAACGCTGTGTAATACTTTTCCTTCTTCCACTTGCGAACCCTGCTTTAAATTTTTTTTACTTTGAAAGTGAATATAGTAATAGTTTAAGTGTTCAAAAGGTAAATAATGCCAATTATGGCATATCATAAACTGGAAGATGTCTTGAGTGAAAAGATTGGATGTTTTTATAACTTCTCTCTGTTGTCCAGAACTCATAAATTAATATAAAATAACGCTCAGTGCCACCAGCAATGTGATGTCTGCTTTTCTGAAATACACCTATAATTCCAGTTCACTTGCAGGCTCCAACAGAGAGATGTGCTCCATGATTTACTTTTTTCTGCTTTCTTATCTCTGACCCTGTGAGGATTCCTGGAGGAGAGAGAAGAGTTATATTCAAATACATATGATGTTGAAGAGGTCCACTTAAATTGATTTGTGGTAACCCAGTGTAATGTAATAGGAGCTACAGAAAAATGGATACCTTGGAGACAAAGCTGTAGCTGTGTTTAGGATTTATAGCAAGTTTGTTTAGGACAAAATGTCTCTGTGTTTTTCTGTTTGATACTGAAGAAGACTTCAAAGTTAGCTTTGAAGCTTTGTATCTTTGAAAGGAGTGAGACTGGATTTGATTTGTCACCTTTCCATAAGTAGTTAAGTGGTTGTTGAAAGGTATGAAAGATCATTTCGAGGTTGAGTCCACGTGGCACTGTGTTAGTCTGGCAGATGATCAGCAGTAAAGGAATAGTAATGTAATGTTGGAATAGTAATGTAATGTTGGTGGCTTTTAAAGCTTTCACACAACCTGTTTTCATAGTTAACACCACCACCACCTTTTCTTTCCCTCTCCCCCTGCTTCAGGCTGACACTTGAGTAGCATGCTGGAAGCATGTCAGACTTTTTGCCTCAGTTGCCCAGTCTATGAGTTCTCTTGAGCTTCTCCACAAAAGACAGATTTGAACCACTGCTGGCCTGGCCTGGCTGAGTTGGTGAAAGCACCTGAGCTGTTCTGCCTTGTATCTCTTGGGATGCAGCTACCGCTGGGTTTGCGCAGTACATGGGAACGAGAGCCATTAGCAGTTGGGCTGTTTGTTCCCCAGCGTTATTCTTTTCTGAATATAACTTCACAGTCTCTTCAGTGAAGCAGGTTTTTTGCTTTAGGCAGATGAAAGCCCTGAAAGGCGGAGCTCATTGCACAAGCCTTGGAAACAATGGCTTTCGCTTTCACCGTTTTTCAGTATCTCTCCCCCTTTGCCCCTCCCTGGTTATTCAATGTATGAAGTTGTCAACAATCAAATCATTAGAATTTATTATTCTGATAGTAGAAGTTATTCTGACAATCAACTTTGTGCCGTCCAGTCAAGTTCTACCATTTTGCTAGGTGAAACCAATCAATTGAAGATAATTGCGGGTGAAAGAGTGTTTCCATCAGAAGAACCAACACTAAAAGGCTTTTATAGGGAGATTCTCTTTTAGAACAGACCTGTTTGCTTTTTGTGTGTCAGTTGTGTTTTGTGACAGTGACCTGGAATTTAAAATGAAAGATGGTATTGTCAGATCTACACTCAAATGCTATGCAATACCAAAAACTTCATTTTGTTTGTGTTCTCAACAGAAGGAATGGGTAAACATTTGTCTTACAGGCATCTGGATTTACTTGAAATAAAGCCTAATATGTACACATACAATAGTGCTGTATTTTTCACTACAGGCTTTTTCTTTCTTTCTTTTTGTTTTCTTCCCTTGTAGTTCATTAAAAATAAATTAGGAGGAAACAAATGCAGGTTTTGGCACCTTTGCCACTTGATTTTGCAGAATCAGTATTTCCAAAGGTGTTAATCCTTGATTTTACTGTGCAGCCAAATGTAGTCTGCTTTTCTGGTTTCATGCTGACCTTGACATTGCTAGAAGTGTGACAAATGCACACTGTCCGGATGTGTATATATAGAGAGGTGTTTAATTTTTATAAGGTTGTTGTAAATTAAGGAAATACTGTTTGGCTGGGTTTAATTCTTTGAAACTTGATATGTTTGAAATGCACAAAACAGATAATCTCTCATGCTCCTTTTTAGTAGCTCATTTTTGAGACTTTAAAAACAGGGATCCCATTTGACAGTGTCATAAAGATGAGCATGACAGTAAGATGCAAAGTTCTGACATGGAGTAAATTCATTGTAGGTTTGATAAAATTTCTGGTCAATTTATTCTATATTGACAAAATTTATCCTGGATTAGGTGTCATGTGTCTCTGCCACTCTGCCATGCACTGGGTGTTGTGCCACAGATCATGTGCTCAGGATAATTTGACAGAAATGGGATTATGTGCCTGAACTGGGAATATGCACATGTCTTAGGTTAACAATCGTGGAAATGTAGTCTAATCCTTCTGTCCTTAACTTTTTAGAACTAAAAATCAAGGAATGCATAAAAGCCAGCACTTTTTTGCCTGCCATGCAGCACTTCATAACACTGTCTGCTTTCCTGTTAAAAAGATCATCCAAGACTTAAGTTGTAAGATTAGAAATACCTTAAATAGAAAGAAATACCTTGATGATTTTTATGTCCTTAATTTGAGAAAATCTGTGTACCTCTCTGAAAATGCCCACGTTGCTCTGTGAATTGCTTCTTCATATACAGAGATAATTTAGCCAAAAGTAAGTTAAATATAGG
>VWYK01098116.1:0-10352 GCA_013399775.1 Semnornis frantzii
CCTTAGCAGAGCTTTCAGCAGGTGCCTCCTGCTGCGGGCATTAGCTGGCATCAGCAGTCAGTTTCACTCCAGGCTCTGCAGCATTTTAGGCATCTTTGGAACCTGTTCCCATAAAGTTTCAGCAGAGAGCTGAGGGTGTTCAGCACATGTTCCCCATTAGCAGCAATGGGAGCTGTCCTGCTATCAGCACCATGCATGCTGATTGCCCCCAAGGCTTTGCATTCTAAACTTAAGTGCCTTAAGTGCAGTGTTTGCCAGCACACACTACACTGGAGCTGCCTCCATTCATGGTTCTGCCCTGTTCTCCAGACAGACCAAACACTCTGAGCGTGTCACTCTTTGATACCAAATTAGATACAAATGTACTCAGATAATTAATCACACCCGGTGCTTATTGTGCATCTTTCTCATTACTGTGCAAGCAGCTCTCTCACAGCTTGTAGTTTGTTATCAGCTTGCATGAAAACAGCTGATTACCTTTCTTCTTGGATAATTACATTAGCAGCATTTATCTCTGACCATCTGAATTATTTCAGGCAAGACTCAGGAAAAATAGAGCAGTACTTCACATTATTCAGCTTTCAGCTACCACTGCCAGACACTGTTAGAGTGGTTTAGGCTGGAAGGGACCTCAAAGCTCAGTCAGTTCCAACACCTTGCCACGGGACACCTCCCACACCTCGTCCAGCCTGGTCCTGAACACCTCCAGGGAGGTCGTGGATGATAGAAGCACCAAATGTGATCAAAGATCATATTCAGTGCTTCTGTCATCCACAACCTCCCTGGGCAGCTTGTGCCAGTGCTTCACCACTGTCACTGTCAAGAACTTCTTCCTAACATCTAGTTCAGAAATACCCACTGCTCCCATGCCCACAGAAAGCAGAAGCAAAGAAAAAATCCCTTCTGCTGTCCCTCAGGTCCAGTGGAGAGAAACTCTGCTCTTAGCTGCACGCTTCTGCCCCTCCCTGGGCATGCTCAGGCTCAAGGGAAGGCTCTACCATGGCTCTTACATATGTAAGACTATACTAGTGGGAGGTGTCCCTGCCTATGGCAGGGGGTTGGAACTGGCTGATCCTTGAGGTCCCTTCCCACTTTGCCATTCTATGATTCTATAAAGCATGTCCCCACCCCGTTACGGCCACTACCATTCAGATTTTCTCCAGCTAATGCATGGTCTTTGTTTTCTGGGTTTCATTTTTAAGCTCATTTTACTGTTTTAAGATAGAACTTCAGCAGTGGTTTCACATGATGAGGTGTTCACATGAGGATAGAGGGAGCCTTAACAGGGTACCTGAACACCTGAGCAGTCACAGAGTACCTGCAGCAGCTTCCTTGGCTGCCCTTGAGTCCCCTCATCCCTTCCAAAAAAAAAAGAAAGAGGGCAGAAAATAAAAAGAGGAAGGTTTGGGAAGAAACCTCAGCTGATCAGTTCACAGAAGCATGTATCCTGTGGACCTTTGTTTTCACTGTTGAATTACTGAACCATCCAAAACTCCCATGACCCAAGCTGCAACAAGTCACTAACTCTTACTCCTTTATCACTGGGCCTCTTTTTTTTTCCACCTTATTCAGATATTGCTTCATTCTGTGCCCCACGAGGCTGTACTCACCACCTTCCTTTGGGAATGGATGCTCTTCTTCCAGCCAGCCCACAGCTGCCTCTGTGCCAAGGTGTTCCCTCCTTGGGCACCTTCCCAGAGCTCTCTGCATTCCTCCTGGCCAGCTGCCAGCGTGCTTTGAACAAGATGTGGACATTTATTTCAGGAGCACCTAGAGGAGAGATGTAGACACAGTTGCTGCAACAATGGCTGGAGCCTAAATAGCTTCTCAGAAGCTTGTGCTGCTGCTGTAGCATTTAAAATCAACCAGAAGTGCTACTTGGTGACTGACTTTTAATTTTCTCTTGATAGCGTGTGTAATTTTTTTTAGTTTTATCAGATTTTGATGGAATTGGACACACAAGATTCTAGCTTCCTTTTCCAGCTCCCATAGCAGATTATTTTGCTTTCTGCAGACCCTACCTTGTGTTATTAATAATTGCCCCTTTTTATCTGATAATTTCCAGGAAGAGGAAGAAGAATGACTAAATTCTATAAGGAAATTAAGAGCTTTGCTGGCAAAAGATTAGCACAGTATTGACCCACATTAGCATTCTTTTCAGGGCTAGCATTAAAGGAGAATTCATCATCGAAGCTTCCCCTAAGTATGGAGCCTTCACCACCTCTGATACAGGAAAACAGCCTTGCTCCTTTTGAAAGTAATGGTAAACATAAACCACAGAAAGCTTTTCTTAAGATGGCCTAATTGGCTGGATCCATTGCAAATAACCACAGGACTGCTGCCCCCAGGACTGAGGATAAAACCACCCCTCTCTCCCTGCACAGCTTCTGCTGACTCGTACCTGCAGCCAGGCAGATGGATTCTGTCCACTGGGTGCTTGGACTGGAAAGGCTGCCAGTAAGCACTGCTTTGCAGGGGAGGGATGAATTTCTGCTAGGAAGAGCTGCTTAAGAGCCATGGTTTCCTGTAAGTGTTTGTGAGCAGATTCTTCAGCTCCCTTCTGCCCCACAGTGCAAATCCCTGTTCCTCACCACACACTTTCCTTTGTTTGAGAAGCAGAGTGCCCGGGCAGCTATTATGTTCATTTGCATATGGGTACCAACAAGCCCCTTATGTAATTACATCAGTTCAGCTTTTTCCTAGGGCTTTCTTCTCCTCCTTGTCATGCCTTCACCAGCGCTGAGCATCTCTCTGTGTGCCTCTAAATTATCTTCTTGGCTCAATCAGTGTTCAGAGCTTTAATCAAACTGAATTCAGACTCCGCATCCTTTCTCATTAGTTTGGTTACACTTAAAGAACTGCAGAGACAAATAACATTCATTGCTATTACACTTGGAATCACTTCTGGGATCAAATTATCTTCCACACCTGGATGAAGCTGCTGACTTGGCTGGGGTTGCATGCACAGATACAAAAATAAACCACAACCGGATCGTTGGATACGTAATAAAATAAAGCCTTGAGAAAATGAGCTCTGCTTTCTGCTGGGATAAAGCCGTGGCACAAACTCTTCTGTAAACACACATTTACAACTCAGGGTTCTCAATTATTTTCCCAAACTTTACCTTTATTTGCCTGCAAGTTTACTGGAGGGTAAATCCCTCTGGCACCTTTTGAAATTTCACGCAACTTTTATTTTCTTTCTAATGACTCTCAAACAGGAGCAAGCCTCTCCTGCACTCTGTGCAGCTCTGACCTGTGATGTGTGTTTAAACACTTACTGCTTACACACAGCTGCTGCACCACTTACAGCAAACAGTCACCACACAGTCAGAGAATCCTGGAATGGCTCAGGCTGGAAGGGAGCTCAGAGCTCATCTCCTCCACCCTCCCCACCATGCCCAGGGACACCTCTCAGGCAGACTCAGCTGCTCAAGGCCTCATCCAGCCTGGCCTGCAACATCCCCAGCAAGGAGGCAGCCACAGCCTCCCTGGGCAGCCTGTGCCAGGCTCTCGCCACCATCACAACAACTTCTTCCTCAGCTCTACTCTAACCCTGCTCCGCCTCAGCTCCAAACCATTGCCCCTTGGTCTGTCTCTAGGCACCCTCATGCAGAGTCCCTCTGCAGCCTTCTCTTCTCCAGGCTGAACACCCTCAGCTTGCTCAGCCTGTCCTCACAGCAGAAGGAGGAGCACATTCAGTTAGCTTCCACAGGACCAGGGTTTCTCTCTTCAATGTTAATTTTGGACATGGAGCAGAGTGAGCTTTGAAATGCCTGTGTGATTTTGGTGCTATGAACACAAATCCCTGCCCTATTGTCAGTGCACAAATACTGAGCCTTTTCAGGTGGGAAATTGCCCACAAGCTCTATCCCTGTAAACAAGAACTTTTTTTTTTTTTAATTGAAAAATAAAATAAATCTGGGAAAAGAGAGAAATCTCTGCCCTTAGATGACTCCTAGTTTAATCTTGTCTCAAAAGCAAGCCAGTAACTATGTTAGAACAAAAGACAGAAGCCCGTATAGGCAAGGGGGAGGTTAATTACTCCTTTGGCTTTATGAGATGAAGACAAAATGAAATCTGCAGGCCTCTCCTGGGCAGCAGCAGTGTCTTATCTTCTACTGCAATGCCTGTGGAAATTCAGGATGCTTCCAGTGGTGCTGGTTTGGGGGGTTGGGGTATCGTTTTACACTTCAATCTTACCCTTCCTTTGCTCTGCCTCCTTTCTTTTCTGATTTCTATTTCACTGAGAGAGAGAAATTAATTTCTTCAGGCTAGTTTAGAGCATTGTGCTCTGCGTCTGTGTTTGAGCTGATGTAAGTCTGGGCCCCTTCTGAAGAGGTGAGATGACAGCTACTGCTGTCTCACCATCCTCCCTGGCACACAGCACTCTCTGCCAAACACCTCTCTCAGCCCAGACACTGCGGCTTGGATTAGCAGAGCTTGTGTGTCCCAGGAGGACGGCTCAGGCGGCACAGACCTGTCCTCCTCTTCTTGCTGTGTCAGAGCCAAAGCCTGGATCAAACATCTTCAAGACTGAACACCCTTGTGACAGAACAGATGGACCTCCACATTCTGCAGTCTCTTTGGGATTCCACTGGAATACTTAGCAGTTTTCCTCTTGCTGTTTCACTGAGCAGAGCTGGATTAGAAAAGCATCATCCCACTTCAGGGGCTGGACACGGCAATGTGCTTTGAGGCCAGGCTCTAACAATGTCAGCTTTCCCTAGCACTGCACCAAGGCACATTCTCACCTAATTACATTTCTAAAATGAAGCAGGGGTGAGCAAGGCCACAGCACTACAGCCAGCAGATTTTGTTTGCTCTGGAAAGAGCACAAGAATAGTTTCAATGGAAACAGTTTGAGATGATGCTTGATAATTTGTAATTGACTCTCCAGGGTGCTGTGAGCCCTAATTAATTACTTATTGGAAAGCATTTGGAGATCTTTGGATGAAAGTTGCCATAGCAATGCCAAGAATCGTTGTTATTGTTAGTGTTAGGTATTTTCCATCCTCAAATGCAGTTAGGTGGAAACTGTACCTTTATTGCTTTATGATGCCTTACGGCCAGGACTAATCTGCAAGAGACCAGAAAAAAGCACTACTTAAAAGCTGAGAATAATTCTCTCTTCAGTGGGAAGCTGAAACTATTTATTCTAAGTCTGTGGATATAGTTTATGAATAAGCCAAAAATCCATAAGTTCTGCAGAAAGGACACAGGTCAGACGCTGCATCTGCAGCTAAGCAGCTTCAGCTGTGCCTTGTGAAGCTATCTGCAGTGCTATGAAACTGCTGCATCACAAGTGGCAACTAGCACTTGTGCCCAGTAGGAATAGAACACCCAAATGCAATTAACCCAAGTTAATAGAGCAATGGAGGGTCACAAAGACATTAGGATTCCCCTTCAAACCAGGATGATACCTTGATGCAGAGCACTGGGGCACCACTCCATCCCCATTGCTCTTTCCAAGTACTGATGCTTGCAGAGTGGAACAGACTGAGGTGTGCAAAGGGAGACAGATGTTCATCCCTCTCCTGACAGCCAGAGAAGAAAGGGACAGCAGCAGGCTTAAGCTGGAGGCAAGAGCTTGCTTTTGCAGCATGGTCTTTGCTTGTCTGATGAGCTCCGAGCTGTGCAGGAGCTGTGGGCAGTGGAGTAAGAGTCGCGGGCAAGGATGCAAGAGGCAGAACTTGTAAAACATTCAATCTTGGTACAGAACCTGAGAAATCAGTAGGAAAGTCTCTCAGAATTGTCCAAAGACATCTTTCTTTTGCTCTCCTCAGCTGTTTTATGGGATCTAAATGGAAAGAAATCAGTGAAATTACGCTGTGTAATGCCTAACTATATCTAGATGTTTCCCTTAAGTACCAGAACCCCTGGAGAATACCTGCAGCTGTGAAAAAGGACTGACTTGTCTTACTCTGAGGAGCTCAAGGGATAGGGAATATTCTAGAGGTTTCCTCAGTGAGGAGCTAACAGCCTAAGAGCCTGAAGCAGGATGCTTTGCTATACTCCATGTAGACAAAGGAAATCTGAAGCCAGTGTGTGTCTTCCAAGCACAACCAACCCTGGAGGAACACTGCCAATGCTCTACAAGTGTGGGTAGAACTACACCCAAACATGCATGGGCTCTGTGGTACCCATAACAACCACCTACAGCAAGACGGCTTACTCGTGGCAAGTCCCCAGGCTTCCTGCAGCAGCAGCAGCAGCAAGAGCTTGGAGTATTTGCCCGTGCAGCAGTACACCCACGCACAAAGCAGACCCTCCAGCACCGAGCGTTACGGTGCCGGCTGTGTAGTGCCTCCAGCAGCGGCTGTCTGGCACAGGCAGGTCGCGGCGGCTCTGTTTACCTTGTCAGCAGCGTTGGTTCTGTCAGCACTCTTCTGGAAGAGCAAAGTTGCGAGATATGCCTCGAAGGTGAACATAATTACGCTGTTTACATTGTTATTCCTACAGGGATCATAAAACAGCACTTAGAACAATGTTTACAGCTGTCACCGAGGCAGCAATCACTCTGCGTGCCGGGAAGGCAGGCGGCAGCGCCCGGCAGCAGCTAACTCGGAGCGGGGCTGCGCTCTGCCGCAGGCTCCTGCCCCGGCTGGGTACCGGAGCCGCCCGCAGCGCCCGCGGCTGCCCTGCCCGTCCCGTCCACAGAGCCCTCGGGTGTCTCCTTTCCTGGGGCCTGGCAGACGACATTACCGGTTCCCACCTTTGTGTTCCAAGCAACAAAATCAACGTACTGAAGCACACTCTAAAGCCTTCCTCAAGGGCCTCCTTTCTTTTCGTCTGCTAGGGCCAGGCGCAGGGCGAAGCCCACAGAAGAGTTTCCTCTAGTCTCGGCACGTTTGGGGTCAGAAGTTGAGTCCGGGCTCACAAAACGCAGGACGAAGTGGGAATTCCCCACCAGGGGAGCACGGCTGCTCGTGGTGCCCTCGCTGCTGCCAGCTGCCCTCCTCTGTGTGCATGCATGCGCTGAGGACACAGCTGCGGCAGCACTTCCTCAGGCCGCTGCTGTGCAAGAGTCAAGAAAGGCTGATTTCAGACAGCAGAGCAGGGGTAGTTTGTGTATTGTTCGTAGAGGATGCCTCAGAAGCAGTTGGGTTTTAGCCCAGAAATGGATCTTTTCCCCAGGCCCCGGTTGCTAATCACCAGTCTGTTCTGCTCAGCCCGAGGTAGCTGTGATGCCGTCTCACATCCGCAGCCTTCCTGCTGTAATATGAAACTTTTCCTGGCTGACACTTTACCTTCATCATTTGGCAACTTGGCATCTTGCTGTTTGCCCGAGGCAGAGTGCAGGGGAGGCATCAGTTCCATCACAGACACATGGGTACATCAGTGACAGAAGTTCAACCTGATCACCAACACCATCAAATATGTATCCTGATAACCCCAAATCCGTTGCTCCATGGAGGGGAAAAGTGACAAAAGAACTCCAGCACACGACATGCAGCAAGGCTGCAGCAAGCCCCAGTTCTCTGGGAGTCCTTGGACCTTGCTGCCACAGCACCGCTCTTCAGGGAGGCAGTCAGGCTGCTATAGACACACTGCTGCTATGAAAGGGCAACTCCAGCAGCTAAGCAGGTGGAGGACATACCTGTACACTGGGTAACCTGGACAGTACAAGGGGCTGGGGAGCTCTGCAGGACAGCTGTGTCGTGTTGCTGGCCCAACCTGGGCACCTGTGCTCCCCCTGAACTCTCATCTTTATACCTGGGGGGCTGGGAGTGGGCAGAGCCTCCCAGTTCCCAAGGACAGAGGGACACTACAGCTATGCCTGGAGTACATCAAGCACTGAAAATTACTGTCCAGGGATCAAAGAGTTCTGAGGAGTTTTCAGTTATTTGTTTTGTTGGTGTTTATTAATCTAGACTGAGAGCTGGCGGAGTCACTGAGGACATAACCACAGAAGACAGCAAGGTCAGGATTTTTACCAAGCTGTGAAGCTTGTTCTTAACACAGCACTTCCAGCTGCAAAACAGAGGCCAAGTTCAGGGTTGCTGCTGTCACACATGTTTAGGAGGTGACAATCGTGAAAGAAAGGGCACAGGAGTCCACCAGAGGTCCAACTCATACATTATCAATTTCACAACCCATCTGTTCAATCCTAATTCCTCCAGACCTTTTTACCAGCTTGACAAAATAAAGCTCTGAGAGAACAGCTGCATCTTCTAACCACTCAGAAGACTGAAGTAAAACATTTCCACATCACAATTTGCTGTATCTTTTCTGTCATTCACAGAGTATGTCTGCTTGGAAGAGACCTCCAAGACCATCGAGCCCAGCCTTTGACCCAGCACTGAAGGGTCAGCACTAAACCATGTCCTTGAGGGCCAGCTCCACTTGCTGCTTAAACACCCCCAGGGATGGGGACTCCAGCACTGCCCTGGTTAGACCTTTCCAATGTCTGAGAAGCCTTCCAGTGCAGAAATATTTCCTAGCATCCAGCCTGAGCCTTCCCTGGTGCAGCTTAGAACCATTTCCTCTGCTGCTGCTGTCCCTTGCCAGCAAGGAGCAGAGGCTGCCCCCTCCTCACTGCAACCTCCCTGCAGGTAGCTGTAGAGAGCAATGAGCTCTGCCCTCAGCCTCCTCTTGTCCAAGCTGAACACCCCCAGGTCCCTCAGCCCCTCCTCACAGCCCAGCTGCTCCAGGCCCTTCTCCAGCCTCACTGCCCTGCTCTGGACATGCTCCAGCCCCTCAATGTCCTTCCTGGAGTGAGGGGCCCAGAAGTGAGCCCAATACTCAAGGTGTGACCTCCCTAGTGCTGAGCACAGGGCTCCTGTCCCTGCTGCCCACACTGTTCTGATCCAGGCCAGGATGCCATTGTCTTGGCCACCTGGGCACTGCTGGCTCATGTTCAGTTGACTGTCAACTGATGTCCTCAGGTCCCTCTCCAAGCTGCAGCCTTCCACCCTCACAGCCCCAAGGCTGTAGCTCAGGGTGGGGCTATTGTGACAAGGACAGCATAGGGCACTCAGCTACTCAGTGAGTATTCAGATCAGTGAGTATTCAGATCAGTGAGCTACTCTGCACTTGCACTGTTTGAGCTGAGACTGAAGCCTCCCTCTTTACAGAGTCATAGAATCATGGAATCACAGAATGGTAAGGTTGGAAGAGACCTCAAGGATCATCCAGATCCAATCCCCTCCCACTAGCACAGGTCACTCAAGGCCTCATCCAGTCTGGTCCTGAACACCTCCAGAGAGGGAGCAGCCACAACCTCCCTGGGCAACCTGTGCCAGTGTCTCACCACCCTCACTGCAAACAACTTCCTCCTAACATCCACTTTCAATCTCCCCTCTGCCACTTCAAACCCATTCCCCTTGTCCTGGCATTCCCAGACCTTGTCAATAGTTCCTCCCCAGCCTTCCTGCAGCCCCCTTCAGATCCTGCAAGGCCACTGGTCTTCCAGGAAGGTCTCCTGGAAGCCTTCTCTTCTCCAGGCTGCAGAGCCCCAACTCTCTCAGCCTGTCCTCAAGCTGAACAAGTTCGCAGGTCTCAAATACCTCAGTGTTGAACCTCTCTTCATGCTCCTAACAGAGAGGCAGTTTTGGTTCCCCTGTCTTCCCAGGGCACTGTTCATATTGCCGTCTACAAATGGGAAAACATTCAGAAGCCTGTCCTGCCCCTAGACAGTGATAACACTTCTGGGTTGCTTTTCAGCAATTAATTTTTTAATTATTTCTTGTCTCATCTTAGCCTAAGCTCTGCAGGTTCAGTGGCCACTCACGCAGAAGAAGTCCCACTGATTGTGATGGACTTCTTCCTACATCTCTTAGTAATAGTGGATACATGTTTCAAATTAATGATCTAATTAGCTACCTTCAGTAGCATTATGTAACTAGTTTTTATTCAGCCATCTACATTAATGGGATTTAGCAATTAAGATCTAGATAATGAAAAAAAAATTAGAAAAGGAGAGTTCCTCGCAAACCTTCAGATGCACAAAAAACCTGGCTGCAAGCTGTGTTGGCACAGGCAAAAGGCTTCAGTGTGGTGCCTGCAGGTGTCAGATGTGACCTGTGACCACTGGAGAGTCACTGGATCTGGCTGGAGTCGTCCAAGCTCTGCCTCACACACACAGGCACTTGTAACATCCTGCCCCTTCCCACTCGTTTCGAAGTTCCCCCTGGGAGGGCATTTCCACCTTAGCTCACTCATCCATTTCCTCTGGTTTCCTTCTTGCACATGCTGCCCAAGTCACTGCAGCTCTCCCGCCGAGCCGGGGGCAGCCTCTGCTTGCACACACCACTGCTCCCTGATGGCCACTTTCTCTTTCCCCCCTCCCTGGCTGGATGCAGCCCACCTTCTAGAACATGTACCCAGCACTTGTCTTCCACACACCCCCC
>VWYK01098116.1:10415-40907 GCA_013399775.1 Semnornis frantzii
AAATTAAATTTGTCCATTGTGGTTTTAAACTCTAACCACTCTCCTTTTTCTGAGTAATGCCCTAAATATCTTTGTTGCAGTCACATTTTAATTTGTAGATGGATAAATTCATGCACAGCTTCTTAGGTGGACCAGGAGGACTAGGATGTAGTCAAGAAATCTGTTTCTAGGAAGCTCTAAATTACATTAGCAATATATTTCAGTAATAACAATCAAGGCTGGCTCATCTTCCTGGGATTAATGACTAGCTGGGAGAGCTGATGGCCCCAAGTAGCAGTCATTATTTTATTAGAGAGGATTTTTTTTTTGTTTTTGTTTTTAATTAGGCAAAGATTAGAAAAAGTCCTGTCTGCTCTGTTGAGAAGAGGAATGGAAGCATCACAGGAGAAAAACTGTGAGCACTCCAAGAAGGGAAAAGGTCTCTTTGAAATGCTTGATAACCTTTGGTAAGATCAGCAGGTTAATGCTGTTGCCACCACTCCTCTCTGGGGGCTGCAGCTCTTCACTCACTCCTTGCATTTCTCTCCTCCCAGAGGGTTTTTGGTTGCTGTTTGGGAGACTGAAGCAGGCAGATTTGGAGGAGCTTTTGTAAATACACTGTGCACTTCTAAATTGTTTCACAAGGTAATTCCTGATGGGAGGCTCTGTCTGACCGTCAGCTTAGAATGCCATGGAAATGGGCAAGGAAAGGAAGACTGGAAAATGTCAAAGAGCTTTCAAACATAAAACTCCCAAACTTTTGGGAGAAAAGCCCAAACCAACCCAAAGATGAGTCAGAGATTTACCAAGCAGCCAATTCAACCTCTTAGCAGAAGCCTACTGGAACACACAAATGAACTAATTCCAGGTATCCCATAGATGGTGTGGAGAGGGGCAGCAGTCACACAAGTTCACCACCTCTCCTGACACTGTTGTGACAAGAGCCTCCAGCAAGAATCCTGCCAACTGCTTCCTTCTACCAGAAGGCAACAGATTTGTGCTGCTTTCAGTAAGTGGTCTAATGCTACCATGGCTGAGATGAGCTTGCTAGGGTGCAGAGTGATAAACTGCCAGCAAACCTACACCAAGAAGGAAGGCAGAAGAGTGTCAGGAGGTGAGCACCTGGCAAGCAGCTCCTGAGAGAGCTGCTACATCCCCATCAAATCCATGGCTCACCAGTGACCAGCAAAGGGGAGAGCACGGGCAAAGTGTAGACTTAACGTGAAACAGGAGGCAACTGCAAGCACACTGCAACATGAAATTTATATAAATAAAGGTGCTGCTCAACAGGTTATGCCAGGAGCAATCAGCTGCACCAGCCTAGGGTGGTGGAGGGCACCTGATTAGAGGTGCTGCCAATCACAAAAAGGTGTGGAGCTCAACCAACAGTGGCTGAGGAGAGAGGAAACATGAGCAGAGGTTTAGAAAATGTAGATCTCACACAGGCATGCATGGCCTTGATCTGGGGGAAAGAACAGGCATGGCACTAATGGCAGGCTGGCACTGACAGTGATTTAATAGATAAAGGCAAGGGTAAAAGTGTTTGAGATCAGACTGATTCTGAGGACACAGCCCAGGTTGTTCTTGGGGTCCTCTGCCGCCTTTGCAGTTCATAAGAAATGCTCTCAGCTAAAGGAAAGCAGACAAAACTGCCTCAGTGTGTCTGCTAGGCAGGAACCACCCAGCTGCAACACAGAACAATTTCCTCACCATGGCAAAACTTGTGTGGAGTCAGAGAGTCAAGGAATGGTGCAGAGCTCAGCTCCTCCACCCTCCCCACCACGGGCAGGGACACCTCTCAGCTAGACTCTGCTGCCCAAGGCCTCATCCAGCCTGGGCTTCAACAGCCCCAGGGAAGTGGCAGCCACAGCCACAGCCTCACGGGGCAGCCTGTGCAAGACTCTCAGCAGCCTGGTGGGAAGCTGAGGCCAGTGTGAGCTTCCACCTCACAGAACTCCCAGAGCCACCTCCACCCTGCAGTTTTCTCTCTCTTTAAAGGCTCATTGGCAGCTCTGAATGCCGTGGGTGAAGAGACTTAGTGCCTATGACAATGCTGCTTGCAGCTCAAGACAGCCCTTGATGTCTCTGTTGACTTTCCTGTCTTGGCTGTGTGAAGTGATCTGCCACTCCCTCACCATGCTCTGAGTATCCTCTGCAGCACTGACTGCATGCAGCACCCTTCTGTCTACTCAGCCCAGATCTGACAGCTTCTGCTTGCTAAATGTATCATTTCAGGAGACTTTTGGAACACGCTTTTCTTCTCTCCTCATTCTCATTATCCAGCTAAGATCCTTACAACACGTGCTCCTCTCTTCCTAATGGCATTGCTGTCCTCCTCAAAGCCAGCTGATCTTCCCCAGTGCCAGGCTGATCAGTGCCAAATGCATGGCCACAGCCTGCCAGCCAGAGTGGAACAGGACCACCCAAAGCAGAAGATGCCTGAGTCCCAGCTGCCTTCTTTGCTCCACCTGCATTTTCTGAGATGATCTGAAAAGCATCTTCAGTACTTTGCATGTCTGTGTGCAGAGGCATTTCCTCAGCAGAGAGCTGGGTGGCCAACGTCCTGCCCATCCAGACCCTCACCATCCATTGTGGCTTTGGCTGCAGATTCCCATCAGATGGATGTTAAAGGGGAGGAGCAGTGTTGCACAGTGTGCTGGTTTTATCCACAAAGAAATACAACAGAGTACTTAACCCTCTTTGAGGCAGCAAGACTGTAGAGGTAGCGTCACAGAATCACAGGAACAAGCAGGTTGGCAAAGCCCCTCAGGATTACCAAGTCCAACCTATAGCCCTACTCTACAAGATTCACTCTACACCATAACCCTAAGCACCACAGTGGTCATTACCACTCGGTTGTAGGATTCTCATTTGGTAAAAATGGAAAGGAAGATGCAGGCTGCAACTTCTGTCACACCTCTGACAGGAGCACAGCAAGCCTGAGCATCCCCTGCAGCAGGTTAGCTGGGAATGCAGAGGCTGAGGGAGATGCTGGCTCGTACAGCTGAAGGCACAGCTGTAGGCTGCAAGAAACAAAGCCAAAAGACCTCTGCATTTCTAAAAATGAAAAACAAAATAAAATAAATAAAGTAAAACAATAAAACTAAATAAAATGTTTGCATTTTTAAGCACAGTTTTGGTTTCTGGGCCAGCTAGTGCACCACAGACAATTCCTTCAAAGCTGGACAAATCCAGTAGACCTCACCTAGTTTCTAATGCATCTTCAATAAATGGCCGAATTTTGTTTAATCTTGACTAAATGTACCAGAAACCTGAAGCCCAAGCCACCAGCACCCTCTTGAAGGACCTGCATTAGCAAACTCCAACAGCTGAAAGCAAGATGCACACGCAGAAGGGAGGAACATTCCCTGAGCCCTTAGCAATTTTCTGTTTGCAATTAGCAATTTACTGTTTGCAATTAGCAATTTTCTGTTTCAAGTTATTTTTTCTAATTCACCTTTAAAAGGCTTCCCAGTCCAGTAGAGCCCGTTGGAGGTGAGGCTGCTGGAGCTGCACAGAGGGAGGAGGTGCAGGCTTGAGCCTGTGTTGCCAGCAGGCAGGCAGGCAGCAGCAGATGTCCATGGCATACAAGGACAGGAACACTCAGCTGAGCACAGATGGTACCAGTGGCCTCATCCTGGCTTCCTCTCTGGCTGAAGATCCACCTGTGGGGAGTACCTACAGATAACTGATGTGGATGCCTCCACCAGATGGACTCAGACACCCAGAGCACCCAATATGCAGCTTGGACAGCCCTGCCTCACTCTGCCTGGCACACACACAAGCAGCTTTCCCAGCCAACCTTCAGATCTTAGGATCTTCACTGTAGCCAGGGTGGACTCTTGTCTTGTCAGCGGTCATCCCACAGATGGTCTCCAGAGACAACCCTGGCTTATGATTTCCCCAGCTTTGGTTCCATCCCTCAACACCTCACAACACATCTTGTGCTGTTGTGTCATGGTCTCCTTCCAGTGCATGTGAGCCTTCAGCCACACATCCTAGCCAGAGCCAGCAGCTTCCCAAGTCTGCTCTGCAAGGGCACAGCCTGTGCCCCTCGGCAGCAATCCCTGGGGCCACAGCTGCAGAGGAGGAACAGTTAGAGAGCCTCTGCTCAAGGGGTTGCATAAGAGGGATAACTCATTTAAATTAAACTCTGGTGCCAAGGGAGAGTTGGTTTATGAGATCAGGCTGTGAACTACCTTTAAGCATAAGTAAATGTTTCAGCTATAATTAGTACAAATCCTCAGAAGCCTTCCTCAAAAATTAGTTTCTGTAAAAGCAATTTAGGCTTCTCTCCCCTTCCCTGCTCCACAGGAAACTCTGCAGCTTGCTCCTGGTTTTGCAGGGCTGAGATTCCCTGCTCTGGCAGCAGCAAGGCCTCTTGCCTATCCCATAACCACGAGCAGTGAGCGAGGAGCAGGACAGCATTTCCTCAGACAAAGGGAACAAACACAGGATTCGAGGTGCCTGCTCTCATCTCGCTCACCCCTTGTGTGTCTGCTGTCGGGTGGGAATTGCGGGACTGCCTCCTCTGAAAGGCAGCTGAGCGCTGCCGCAGGGCGATGTACACATTCACACCGGGACCCTATTTAGTGCTGCACTTTGATCTCCAGTCTAAAGTTGGAGCTGAAGTAACATCAAAGCACGATTTTAGAACAGCTTTTCTTACATGTATTACACAGAGCTGACTTTATACAATTCAAGTGATACTACCCAGACTAGAAACCAAGTAGGTAGTGATTTAATGTGAGATAGGTTGCAGGGCCAGGGAAGGGCTATGCAAGAGGTAAGGAGCACGAGATGCAGGCAGCATGCTCCGTGTGGGGACAGGTGATTAAACAGGTTGGTATGCAACGTGCTTGGGAAAGAGATGACTGAGGTGGGATGTCACAGGGGGAAGTTATGAACAATGTAGCAGAAGTTAATAGGGGGCAATTATTTGCTATTTCTCACCACAGAAGAGTCTGGGAGCTGCACCAAACGAATGTGTGCAATTTAAGAGCAGGCAAAGGGCAGCCTTTGTTCCACACATTCACAATTAAATGGGGAAACTGATTAGTGCAGGTTGCTGCAGATGCCAAAACCATATAAAGGTTCAAAAGTAGTGAAACTAATACAGGGAAGGAAAAACACCTGTGAGATGCAGGCAACATTTTCAGTTCAGACCCCACTCAGCTGCAAGGGTGGCAGCAGAAATGCCAAGCTGCAGCTGTGCTGCTTTCCTGGGGCATTACCTGAAAATCAAGTGCCAGAACTTTCAGTGGGTGACTGTGTAGACCAGTCCAGTAGTTTTCTGCTCCCTGTGCTGAGAGGCCTCTGTCACACCCCACAGCACAGACCCCAGAGTGTGAGGCTGGGCAGGCAGCAAGCCCCCAGCAGTAACCAACACTGGCCAGGCAGAGCAGAAGAGGATTGGCTTGGGAACACATCTCTGGAGGTCAGCTGGTGGAGGAAAAAAACAAACTGTAATTAAGAACATTACGTACTTCTCTGTACTTTGAGTCTCTCTGAAGAGGAGGAAAAGGATGCTTAGGAGCTCAGATTTCCAGATTCAGATTAAAGGCTCATTACAATATATATTGCCTGAGAGAGCAGACAGGATGCAAAATGGCTGGGTGCAGAACTCCCAGAGAGAGAGAGAACAAAGCTGCAAGGCCTGAGTGACCTTTCCCTGTTCCTGAACATCTTCTCATGTTTGAGAGTGAAGCCTGCCTAGCAGATGGAGCTGTTAACCAGGGCACAACGTGACATATGCTCAGAAGAGCTCCAGGAAAAAGCCTGCCCTGCGTTTGAGATGCTGTGGGTCAGTTAAGATCAATCAAAAGCAGGAAGGAGAAAGAAAGCAAAAGGTCATCACTTTTTTTTGGTTATTAAATCCCAAAAGATATAAAGGCACAGCTCCAAATCAGCTGCAGTTTTTGTCCACCCAGAGCATCCCCCCCACTGGCTTTGGTGGGCAATAGGCTGTGTGTGTCTCAAAGGAAGGGAACTGCAGCTGGCAGGTCTGTACCACAGCTAACTGCCACCATTTATGCCTAAATAAGTGAAATCAATGGCAGACAGCAAAAATCTGTGGGTATTGTGCCAGCAGTCAAATGCTGCTTAACACAGCAGCACTAGAAATCCAGACCTGAGTCTGACCACCTCTTTCAGTGCAGTCTTTGAGCTGTATGCTCCATATACTGCAGAAAAACCAGCAAGATGACCTGCTGCCAGTGAGGTACTCGAATGTGTCTGACTTCTGTTGTGGATGTCCCTGCACACTGCAGCAGGGCTGGACTGGATGTCCTCTGTGCTTTGCTGCTCTCCAGA
The DNA here is from genome assembly GCA_013399775.1 of Semnornis frantzii. Classification (NCBI taxonomy): domain Eukaryota; kingdom Metazoa; phylum Chordata; class Aves; order Piciformes; family Ramphastidae; genus Semnornis; species Semnornis frantzii. The sequence continues at coordinate 16,707 of VWYK01098116.1, forward strand.
AAACAGCTTTCAAGCAGGCTCAGGCCCTTTCAGTCTCACACGAGCAGCTGACCGAGCAGCTCCCCAGCTCTAGGAGCACAGCAGCCTGCTCCACAGCAGACTGCCCAGCTCTTGGTGTCACCCACTGCCACCACTGCCTGTCCTTGGGCAGTGCGTGGAGCTCTGCACGGCAGCGCTGTTGAGCCATGGGATCCATGTGGATCTGTGTGGATCCCTGTTGATCCACATGGATCTGTGTGGATCCTTATTGCTCCCTGTCTCTCTCTGTCAATCCCTGTCGCTCCCTGTCACTCCCTGTCAATCCAAGTGGATCGGTGTGCCCATGAAACTCACATCTCTGTGTGGCACTCGCACCTGTGTGGGGAGCAGGGACAAACCTTCCCTGCTTAGGTTTCAGTCTGTGGCAATGGTCTGGGCCTGCAGAATGCATTTCTGGACACCGAGCCGCGGCGAGGCAGCTCGCTCGCATGAGACAAAGCCACACACCCCAGTGCCCTTCAGCATCCTGACACGATCTTCTCTTTTGTGATGTGTTGGGCTGTCATTGCCCTGACCCTCCGTGAGCCATTGCTGGACATTTTAGGCACCAAGAATGCAGGGGCAGTAGCTCCTGGGGCGGCTGCTGTGGCAGCCCCTGAGGAGAAGGAATGCAGTGCTCAGGGTTGGCACCCCGGGTGCTAACAGCAGGGTAGGTTTTTCTGCTGTCAACTTGTTAGCTTTTTTGCCAGCCCCCCCCATACCTCAGGTCTTCTCACCTCCTTCCTTGCAGCAGATCCTATGGTTCAAAACCTGTAGCTTGCTTTCTGCAGCTGAGGGTGCCAGGGAGGCCTGGGCGAGTGTCGCTTGCATCTGTCGTAGCTTTGACCAGGTCGGTGCCTTGCTGGCCACACCTGACAGACAGGTTAGAGAAATTTTCTGTTACAGCTCCTCCCCAACACACAAAATCTGAATGTTAATAATTTATTAACATTAGTCATTAATATTGCAAACTCCAGGCGAGGTTGTCTGGGCAACCTTTCTGGCTCTGTTGTGTGCTGCGTTGATGCAGTCTGTAATTACAGTGTGAAATGCTGTTATTGCTCTAGGACCCTTGACTCGTTGGGTGCGTGGCTCAGCCAGGGCTCCTGTAATGAGCACAGCCAGTCAATATTTTATCCCAGGCCCACGTTAATTGCGTGGTTGTATCCCATTTGCCAGCACTGTTTAATCACTGTGCTGAGGACAGCCCTGCTCTACCCCTTGCTGACTTCCACACCACATTCATTACTTGCCTGGTTTTGTTTGGAGCCACCATTTGATTTTCACATCACCGCTTCCATGTCAGCATGGTGACCTCCTGCTTTCACTGGGGAAAACTGAAGGTCAAAGCAGTTTGCTAATTTTGGATGTCCAATCTGAAACCTATGGGATCTGAATTTTCTGGAGTGCTCAGCACTGTGTGACGTTAGGAAAGTGCTCTGCACCCCTCCTGTCGCCATCAGCTGCGTCTGCCAGTGCCCAACGCTTCTGCAGCTCACGCAGGAGGGTGAATGCTGCTGCTGAGTAGGGTCAGTAACCACTATGACTTAGAAATGTTCCTGGGTCACCTTTTGCCTTCCTCTGGCAAAAAGCAAGGAAGACATTTCTGAATTGTTCTCTCCACTTTCTTTGGTTTTAAGCAATAAAAACAAAATCACAGAATTGAACTCTCAGGTTGGAAAAGGCCCTCAGGATTGCCAAGTCCAACTGATATCCCTGCTCTATGAGGTGCACCCTAAATCATGTTCCCACCACTTCCAAATGACTTGGGTGGGTGACTCCACCACCTCCCTGGGCAGCTCATTGCAGTGCCTGACCACTCTTGCTGAGAAAAGATGTTTCCTGATGTCCAGTCTGAACCTGCCCAGTCACAGCTCGAGGCCATTCCCTCTTGTTCTGTCACTAATTACTGCAAGAAGAGACCAGCACCAGCACCAGCCTCTGCTGTAGGAGAAGCCCCAACAATGTCCCCACAATCAGAACATGAGAATCCTCTAAAGGAAACAGGAGTGTGATGAAAAGAAAGGGGGGGAAGAGTGGACTTGCCTACACAGGGACTTTGGAGTGTCACAGAGGCAGGAGTAGAAAAGTCCCTTGTGATTTTTAGTCAAATTCAACTAGCTGAGGTTTGGCTTATTTACTTATTTACTTACTTACCAATTCACTTAGTGGACTGTTTATTATTCAATAGTTCATTCCACTCCTTTAGAAAGACAAGCTTTGGTTTGTTCATGACTTTACCTTTCTTTCCAATCATGGAATGACCAAAGGGTTTAAAAATCATATCTTGAACATTCTACAAGACTTATTAGGTTGAACAAATCACTTCATGTTGTCTGAATGATGATGTTGTTTTTCCATCCTGTTGCTCTTTTATTCAGCCTTTCCCTCTCATCTTCCCCTGGGTGAATCATCCCAGAAAGCCAGAAAACTCATCCTCCTTTGACATCATCATCACTTGTGTGCAGGTGGGGTTGGGCTGGCCTGTTAGAGCAGGATGAAATGCTGAACTCCTCTGTAACAGCAAGAGAGAGATGAAAGAGTGAAAAAGACCCCCCCAAAAAAGAAACTTGCTTATCAGCACACTATTGATTTCTCTCCATTTACATTTCTTTTTCACAGGTTTAACACCACTCCAGTGCTTGTGGCGACGGCAGAGCATGGCTGTGGCTCTCCACAGTGCTAGCTGCAGGCACCAAAGCTCCCAGCTCCAGAGCTGCAGCTGGCAGCTTCTGCATCCCTTTCTCCCACACAGTCCTGTGTAACTGCATCCCGACACTGCTTGCATGGAAGAAGAGAGCAAATCTTTCAGGGGTTTTAGCAGAGCCAGGCTTGGCCACCAAAGAACAACTAATGCTGTGCTCCATTTGGCAGAGGACACTGCACGCAGGGCTGAACTGAACCAGGCAGCAACCTGTGCCCTTCTCTTACCCCTCTGCCCTCTGCCATGCAGCCGAGCACATTAACACAACTTCAAGGCAAGCAGGTCCAGAAAGAGGAGCAAATGGTGTGTGCTCTTCCTAGAGCCAAACTCGGCTGTGGAACACTACCATGAATCACTTTAATCTCTCCCTTCTTGAGATACTTTTTATTTCTGCCTATAAATCCAATCCTTCCTCAGCCCAGCAGCATCCATTCCGGCTGCAGCCGAAAACTCCTCAGACGAGGATTTCAGTCATTTGCTTTTTGGTGAGTAATCGTACTCATTCCCCACCAGAAGACAGTTAACCTTTGGAGACAGTCAATTGCCCTCTCTATGTACCTATCACTGCTCTTACTGGTAGTGCAGGACTAAAACTTAATAACCTAGAAAAGATGAAACATTAACTTTGTGCTGACAAAAACTCCTCCGACGTTTTAAGGCGAGAAATCTTCAAGGGAGCCTGAAGGATTTGTTTCTCAGAGAGATGTTTAGCAGAGTTGGGAAGCTGAACAGCTTAGCTCTTATGAAATCACAGCATGACTCAGACACCTACAGTACAATTCATTGTGCCTTGCTTTCAGCCCAGGTGTTAGCTGACCACCACACAGCCTCTCGCTCGCTGCCCTACAGCAAGGTGGGGGACAGAGTCAGGACAAAAATGAGAAACCTCACGGGGTGGGGTCAAGATTGCTAATAGCAATGCAAAAGTCACACACAGGAGCAGAGCAGACCAAGGGCTTCACTCCTCACTTCCCTTCAGCAGGCAGGTATCGGCCACCCCCAGGGCAGCAGGGCTCCGTCACACCTGACAGTGGCTTGGGAAGACAAACCAAGTGTCCTCCCCTCCTTTCCACATGGTGAGCATGATGTCATAGGGTCTGGATATACCTTTGGTCAGCTGGGGTCCAGCTGTGGCCTCTCTCAGCTGCCTCTGCACCCACAGTGTCCTTGCTGATGGGGTGGGATGAGGAACAGGAAAGTTCCTGGCTCTGCATAAGCTCTGCTCAGCAGCAACCAAACTAAGCCTATGTTATCAACACCATTTGCAGCACAAACCCAAACCACAGCCCAGCACCTACTGGGAAAAAAATTAACTCTATACAAGCCACAACCAGCACAGACTGTAACAACTACTTGAGTTCCAAGACTGCTGCTGAAAGATGTAAAACCTAGGGAATGCTCTGGTGTATTTATCCCTTTTATCAGTAAGAAAATATTGTTTTGTTCTAGGAAAAGAAGCCTTAATTAAAGGATAGCAATCTTTAACATGCAGGTGAGGAGACTGTGATCATCTAAGAGGTCCTATTTACCTCTCCATATCCTTGTAAAAATGCCACTAAAAGAAGCATTCCATGCATTATGTATGCAAAGTAAATATTGCAACGTGATGCTCTCAGGCTGCTGCATTTGACAGCAAGTGACTGAACTCAACTTGTATAACACTCTGCAAACCCAGCAAAGCCACCCAGCCTCAGCTGTCTGGCTGCAGAAGGTTTGCAGAGAGGCTCACGACTTTCCAGGCAGCCCTGCAAGGACCAGAGCTGTGAAAACAAAGCAAAGGGGGACCTAGGGTAGTGTCAGATGGGCTTTAAGCACCGCACCTACACTTCCTCCTGCTTCCTCGACTCCTCTTCTCTGGAGGGCTGCCAGGAGTGCTCTGGGACAGCTGGGATAGAAAGTGATCAGAGGTTGACAAGAAAGTGCTTAGACTCATCCAATGATGAGAGGAGGGAAAGGAGAGGACAGGAAAGGTGGGAAAGGTGCAAAGCCTGGCCTGGTGTGCTGGTTTGAGGCTAATTGGAATATTTTAATGAGAGAAATTAGATTATTGGCTGTGAAGAGAAAATAAGGTGATGTCTGCATTACCTATTTGCTCTGCTGGGACATATAGACACAAACAAAGATAAGACAATTTCTGCCCGGTTGTTGTCCTGTAACTCTTCTGCCTGAATCTGCACATTTCCAACTCATCATTCTGCTTCTGACACCCCTTGCTGACCTTTCCAGCTCACCCTGCACCTAAGGGAGATTCTGAGATAAGGGAATGGGTGGAAAGTAGGGGGAGGGGTGGTTGGGACCCCCTCTTGCGCACTCTGGCTGCTGGGAGGGGTTTTGCTTTTCTGTTACTTTTAACTTGTGTGTTTCTGTATGTAGTTGTAAATAGCTGTAATATAGTGTATACATCTGCTTGTAAATTGTGCTGTGAATATAAAGCTTCATTCCTTAACTTCCAGCCAGCTGAGTTAGTCTGGTTAGTGAGGGGTGGGGGGGAAACTCCAGAACCACCATGCCTGGGCACTTACCCTCCCTTAGTCTGGGACTTTGAAGTGAGAATGGGCATCACCAGAGATCCTGGGAGGTGTCTGAGGGAGAGAGGATGACAGCAATGGCAGTGAGAGCTGGCAGGACATCCACAGGTGGAACTCCTCACCTGAAGGCCAGAGAGAAGGAAGTCAGTCTGGCTCTGGGGACTGGGCTTGCCTGATCTTCATTTCTGCCTGATAGATGGAGAGGGCCACGGCCCTGCCCTTGGGCTTGGATGTAGAATGGCTCTGTAAAAGCGTTCTTCACTGCACAGCCCAGCTCCTGGGTGAGGTTCTTGAAAGCTTTGAGAAAGATAGTAAAAGAAACCAAAATAGTTAAAAACCCCAAAATAGTTAAAAAACCAAAATAAACCAAAACATCCAACCAAACAACACCTCCCAAAAATAAAACCAACCCCCCAACAGAATCTCAATGAAAGCTGCTTAAGAGCTCTTAGGCATGAAACTGCAACAGCTGTGTGTGAGGTACACTGAGCTTCTGCCCCTAGCTGGGCACAGCACTGAGGATGCTGCTGTCTCAGAGAAGAGCAGACACAGAGCTGAAGCTGCACAGCGAGGTGCATCTCTGATTCACAGCCTTTGTTTTTCCAGTGTGCATCCTGAGATATCCAAGTCTGGGAGCATTATCTCTGCTGCACAAAGCAGCAAGACTTTTGCATCTCCTCGGCTGCCTTGGTCTTATCTCAGTGCCTTCCAACCCGCCATGGCACGGCCACCAGCAGCCTTAGCAGGGAGCTCAAGATGCCCTCCCTGCTCCAACAGCAAACCCCCGGGCTGGCACAACCATGGCTCTTTCCTCATCCTCACTTGCAGGAGAAGTTCTCATTTCTAGAAGCTTTTGTGTGGGCTTGAAAAACTCTTAGCAAAATTAATCACTTTTATAAGCATTCAAAACTCTTAACTCCTCCAATGTTAAGAACATTTACTGCTGAGAACTGCTCTGCAAAGTTTTTCTCTGCTAAATCCATCTGCCTGCTTAAAGGTGAAACCTTGCACGCATCCCTTCCCAGCCTCAAAATGATAGCTCCTCTGATGTGTCTATTTTCAGATGGGCTGTGCTGCGCTGCAATCAAAATTAAACCCCATTCTTAGGTGCTAGCGCTGAAAAATTCTGCTTTTGTGTCACTTTTGATCTCCTTTCAAAAAATGACCACTGAGTCCAAAAGCTAAAGACCATTAATATTCTTTAGGCTGTCATTATCTGGCAATTCTTAAGCAATTTCTTTGCCAAAACCAGAAAGAAATATCCTTACAGAGATGCTTAAAAAGAGACAATAGCTGCTTTGGCGGTCGCTCGGCGCACGCCTTTGTGAGAGCTGAACAAGTCATGGTACAGCTGCAAGTCTGTCTTTGTTCAGCTAAGAATGAACTGACCTGAAACAGAATTTCAACTCTTTTCCAAACCCTCAGAAACTTAAAGGTGGCTCACAAAAAAATGTCCTGCATGAGAAAGGAGGATGGAAACTTCTACAGCATTCCATAACTCCTGCCCAGACAAAGGAGAGGCATCCATCAAGCTCGGGGATAATTATACCTCGGCTGCACGTGTTGCAGCACATTAACTAGTCATGACCTGCTCCTGCTGGCATGGGAACTCCATGGAAACGCTGGGAAAGGAAGAGAATGAGGATTTCTGCCAGCCAGTGCCCAGCAGAGCACCATGCTGTGTGGCAGGTGGCAATGCCAGGCGAGCACAAGCCCCTGTGAACAGCAAGGTGCAGTCGGTGCCCTCCCGGCGCCGGCTCCACAGCAGCAGAGGTGCTGGGCCACAGCTCCGCCCAAACCACACTGCTGTGTGTGCTGGAGGTTTACCCACTGCTTTGGAAGAGGCTGAGTGAGCCAAAGACAAAGCCAAGGAGTCACATTGAAATGTGACTTGTAGTGCTTTTAAGGAATAATCGGAGGGTGATGTAAGGCAAAATACCATTGGCTTCTGTGCAACACTGCTGTCCACTGGAGCTGGGATAATGCAAGCAGAAAGGAGGTGACAGGGAGCCCTGATAAATGGTAAGGAACAGTTGTAATAAAAAAATTAAATTTTAACCTCCTTGGCTGTTCCAAGACATTTCCTCCAATAACTCTTGAATAATCATTTTCATTACTTCTTTTGATCCCACAGGATTCAGTTGAATAATCAGCTTTCATCACTTCTGAAATGGTTTTCTGTATCAAACACAGCTCCTGTGTCTCTGCAGGAAAAAATTCTGTCCTTTTGTAAGCAACTTCAGTTTGCTTTGTGACATCAGGACAAGACACTCTGGGGCACGAGACATCTGAGCCTGGTGTGGCTATGGACACCCACCCACCAGGAGCACAAATCCAGCAGGAAACAATCTTCACCAAAAGCTCTGCAATAAGAGTCCTACAAAATAGGTGGCAACTGATGTCATGGCCACTTCATTTCTTTTTATCCCTTTTCTTTTGGAAGAAGATACTGACAGCAAGAGAGGGCTTGTGGTGAGACAGCAAAGAGCAATGTGTGACTAAGGCAGTGCTCCTGAACTGACAGCCAAGCAAGCAGGAGGATGAGATCTACCACACTATGTCCACATTGCTCCAAACCAGTGGCTTGGCTGTTCCATCAGCTGCCCACAGCAAGGAAAAGCCCAAGGCTGCTGCTCCAGACATCTGACAGAAACACTGCAGCACCACAGCTTCAGTGCTGCCCTGCACAGGGGAGTTTGGCTGGGAACATGTCCATCCAGTCTGTGTCCTGCAGTGACAAAGGGCCTCTACGGTGCATAGCTGCTTGGCATGTCCATGTGATGAGCCAACAGGTATGGTTCCCTGCTGAGCCTGGAGCAAGCCAGCAGCTTCTCTCAGTCGAGGATAGAAAGCATTGCTTGGATTGTGACAACAACAGGCAACCTGCACATCAACTTGAGACACTCAGATGTGCAGAGGCCAAGGCATCCAGTGCACACACACACAGCTCTGGTACAGCTGTGCAGAGGCTGAGGCACTCACTGCACACACACACAGCTCTGGTACAGCTGTGCAGAGGCTGAGGCACTCACTGCACACACACACAGCTCTGGTACAGCTGTGCAGAGGCTGAGGCACTCACTGCACACACACACAGCTCTGGTACAGCTGTGCAGAGGCTGAGGCACTCACTGCACACACACACAGCTCTGGTACAGCTGTGCAGAGGCTGAGGCACTCACTGCACACACACACAGCTCTGGTACAGCTGTGCAGAGGCTGAGGCACTCACTGCACACACACACAGCTCTGGTACAGCTGTGCAGAGGCTGAGGCACTCACTGCACACACACACAGCTCTGGTACAGCTGTGCAGAGGCTGAGGCACTCACTGCACACACACACAGCTCTGGTACAGCTGTGCAGAGGCTGAGGCACTCACTGCACACACACACAGCTCTGGTACAGCTGTGCAGAGGCTGAGGCACTCACTGCACACACACACAGCTCTGGTACAGCTGTGCAGAGGCTGAGGCACTCACTGCACACACACACAGCTCTGGTACAGCTGTGCAGAGGCTGAGGCACTCACTGCACACACACACAGCTCTGGTACAGCTGTGCAGAGGCTGAGGCACTCACTGCACACACACACAGCTCTGGTACAGCTGTGCAGAGGCTGAGGCACTCACTGCACACACACACAGCTCTGGTACAGCTGTGCAGAGGCTGAGGCACTCACTGCACACACACACAGCTCTGGTACAGCTGTGCAGAGGCTGAGGCACTCACTGCACACACACACAGCTCTGGTACAGCTGTGCAGAGGCTGAGGCACTCACTGCACACACACACAGCTCTGGTACAGCTGTGCAGAGGCTGAGGCACTCACTGCACACACACACAGCTCTGGTACAGCTGTGCAGAGGCTGAGGCACTCACTGCACACACACACAGCTCTGGTACAGCTGTGCAGAGGCTGAGGCACTCACTGCACACACACACAGCTCTGGTACAGCTGTGCAGAGGCTGAGGCACTCACTGCACACACACACAGCTCTGGTACAGCTGTGCAGAGGCTGAGGCACTCACTGCACACACACACAGCTCTGGTACAGCTGTGCAGAGGCTGAGGCACTCACTGCACACACACACAGCTCTGGTACAGCTGTGCAGAGGCTGAGGCACTCACTGCACACACACACAGCTCTGGTACAGCTGTGCAGAGGCTGAGGCACTCACTGCACACACACACAGCTCTGGTACAGCTGTGCAGAGGCTGAGGCACTCACTGCACACACACACAGCTCTGGTACAGCTGTGCAGAGGCTGAGGCACTCACTGCACACACACACAGCTCTGGTACAGCTGTGCAGAGGCTGAGGCACTCACTGCACACACACACAGCTCTGGTACAGCTGTGCAGAGGCTGAGGCACTCACTGCACACACACACAGCTCTGGTACAGCTGTGCAGAGGCTGAGGCACTCACTGCACACACACACAGCTCTGGTACAGCTGTGCAGAGGCTGAGGCACTCACTGCACACACACACAGCTCTGGTACAGCTGTGCAGAGGCTGAGGCACATACTGCACACAAATGTAGCACTGCTCTTTGAGACCCCTAAAGGCACAAACATGATTTCTTCGTAATCACTTGGGCTCTGCTTTCTTACTCCCCAGCCAGACTATGGCTTTCTCCAACATCATTTTACCAAGACTCTTCAGTGTAGTCACATTTTTTTGATCATTATATATTGGAGGTTTTCAACTGCTCCTCCTGCCCCAATGTCTGGAAGTTCAAGAAAGTGAAACAAGCTTGATTCTCCCAAAAAGTTTCAAAGGCTTCTGTAAATTCCCTGCAGATCAGGCAGCAATTATCATAGAATGTTCACGAATCACCAAACACTCCAGGAAAGCTTCCCTCTCTTAGGAGAGCTGTGATTTAAGAGGAGCTATTACCACTGCCAACTCTTATTTTAGGGCTGCAGCTTTTCTTGGCTGACAGCACTGTGATTTCATTAATAATCAATAAAAGACGCAGTTGAAGCCTCCCCTTTCAGCATCCTATTCACTGTGAAGGAATCTTCCAGTCTAAGGCCAAAGTGTCATGCAGATGGATGATGACAACATGGCTGGGAAGATCTTCAGGCATTTACATATTTTGCTGATCCCTGAAGCCATTAGAGGAGTCAGGCACATTTTGCACTCCCTCTTGAGCACTGTGAACACCATGAATTTAGTAATAAAAAGGGTTCCAAGTCACTGCTAGCAAAGTGCTAAACGCAGCCTGCATTTCTCACAGGCTTTCTGCCAAGTGACAATCAGGGTAAGTCTAGACAGACTTTTCCTGCCACCTTCACCTGCCACTTCTTCACATGCTGCTGCTGCTGAGAAATCCCAGCAGCCTCCCAGTGCCACAATGCAGCAGAGCCAGACTGCAAGCTGTGCCACAAACCTGCGCTGGGCACTTGTGGGCAAGTATCTTTCTCTGCAAAAACTGTACTGATAACTCCAGCACCTTGCTTTTATTTCTCCAAGCAAAACTTCCATGTTCCCTGATGGTGGCAGGGAATGGCTTGCAGCTGAGTAGCCACTGCCAGCATTTGCCTGCTGGTATTATGATAGTGGCACTGCAATAGCTGGGATGGTCTCATGATATAAAAGAAACCCATTTTCCAGGGGGAGAGGTAAATACCTTTCATTAAAGCAGCTGACATAGCTGGAAGAGGGACAGCTCTGTGCCGCTGGTAAAAGTTGTGGGTTAGTTTCTCTGTTTTATTTTTTTCCTGCTACTGAGAGCAGTTGATCTTGTTCCTGCAGCCACTTACCATTAATTCACTCCAACCCTCGCTAGCTCTGGCACTGCCACAGACAAACAAAACAAATCTCACTGTAAAGCAGCATCCAGAGCACCTTTGGAGTGAAAATCGACCCCCTCAAAACTGGGAGGAGAACAGGACTGCATTTCTCTGGCCTGGCTTACAGACCTGTGGCAGTAGTGACAAATAAAAGGGAAAAAACCATCCTACAGGAGATGCTGGGAAAAAAACCCAAGAAAGATAATGCATCTCCCTGCCTTGTGCAGACCCAGTCTGAGCACAGGGCAACAGCTGGCATCTCCTGGCACCAGCCTTGTCCACAGAACACAGCAAGGAGCAGGGCTGCTGAGCACCTGTGAGCTGCTGAGCCTTGGATCAGCTCTGGCGAAAACACAGCTATGGCTGGGAGGGTCGACACCACTTGAACTCAGAAAGCCTTCCCTAAAGGAGAGGCTGATATGGAGAAAGATTGACTTAGTTGTCCAAAATGGCATCTTGTAATGAAGGTGGCAAGCACAAAGTCATGTACATCTAGTGCATGGCAGTGCTGGTCTTGCAGTCAGGTGGCACAGGCATGCTTGCAGTGCTGGGGCTTTAATGAGGTGCTTGATCCTTATGTAAAACCAGCACCACAGCCCTCATCCAGCAAGGACTAACAAGGAGCTATAAATGGCCCAATTACCAGGCTGAAATGTCATTCACATGTTTGTTATCTCCCACACCAACAAGGAAAAATAACAGAGGCACAGCAGCTGAAGGCAAATTGCAATTACTGTCAGTCGAAGGAGAGCTTGAGCAGCTCCCCATGCAACACAGAGCTTTAAAGCCTAACCTGAGCTGTATTTAGTTCCCAACATCAGCTGGGTTCATTGATACCTTGGTTTAGATTTGCCCAAAGTCACAATATCCTTATTAACAATATTAGCAGCTCTGAGTGCTGCTTACATGATACTGCATGGAATCACAGCCTTGGAAAAGACCTTTAAAGCCATGATCCAGCACTTGGCTCTGCCAGGTCACCACTAAACCACATCTACACATCATTTAAATGCCTGGAGGGATGGTGGCTCCGAGCTGCATTGAGTCCTTAACCCTTCAGAGAAGTCCCTTTGGGAGCAGCAGCACTAGGGGCAGAAGGTTTCTGTGACACAAGGCCCTGGAGGTCAGAAGCTCTTCCTCCAAGCCGGCATCCCTTCAGCCTAAGGCACGAAGCTGAAGAGGCAGTTTTGCTTGTCTGTCTTTTAAGTGAATTTTCCATCTCAGGTGTTACTGGTGCTGCTCCTGAAGCTCAGGGTAGTCTTTGGAAAGGATGCTAGGCTCATCAGCTTTAGATGTTTCTATTAGCAGTACTTTAACACTGGAGTGCCTAAATCAAACCATTTTCTCTAGAAACAAAAGAGGCCTGCTGCTGGGATCATTGTTTTCAGTGCTACAAGAGCACTCCAGCAACCAGAGCTACACCAGGCAGTGGGTAGCACTCAGCTCCTCCCAGCTGCCCTGTTTCTCAGGCACACTGCTTAAGCCAAACAGACCTCTGGAACAAAGCTGCTCACAGCCAGCACAGGCAATTCCCAGCAGGAAGGCATAACCTAAATCCCTGCCTACTTTCAGCAAAATGGGGTTGTTTTCCCTCTTTTCCTTCTGGGAACTGAGGTGTCAGCAAGAGCAGTGTGGGCAGCAGGGCAAGAGAGGGGATTCTGCCCCTTTGCTCTGCTCTCCTCAGACCCCACCTGCAGTCCTGTGTGCAGTTCTGGAGCCCCCAGCACAGGAAGGGGGCTACAGGAAGGCTGGGGAGGGACTATTGACAAGGTCTTGTAATGCCAGGACAAGGGCAATGGGTTTGAAGTGGCAGAGGGGAGATTGAAAGTGGATGTTAGGAGGAAGTTGTTTGCAGTGAGGGTGGTGAGACACTGGCACAGGTTGCCCAGGGAGGTTGTGGAGCACAGAATCACCCAAAGTGATCAAAGATCACATTCTGTGCTTCTGTTGTCCACAACCTCCATGGAGGTGTTCAGGACCAGGTGTTGAGTGACCTGTTCTAGTGGGAGGTGTCCCTGCCCATGCAGGGGGGTGGCTCTGGATATCTGAAGGTCCCTTCCACCCCAACCCATCCTGTGCTAAGGACAGGAGCAGCTGCTGTGTGCGCTGTGTTCCAGACAGCTCCTACAGAGCTCAGGGGTTTGCAGTGCATTGCTGCTGATTTCCAGTCAGAAACAGCAAGCAAGATTCCAAGGCATCTGCTGAAATTTGCTTGCAGGAGCATGCTCCTATTGAACTCTACAGATAACCAATGAGGGCAACGTGCTGCTGAGTGCAGAGAGCTACAAGCAGTGGAGAGAAGAAACACAGCTTATCTCCTCACCTCTCTGGGTGATACAACTTAGGCTCTTCAAGGTGACCTAACAGCTTTTACCTTTGGCATGGGTGGATGCAAGTGGTTGGCTTGCACTGACTGTGGTAACGACAGCAGCCAGCCTCATCTTCAGTCACTTTTTGTCTCCTTTACACTTTAAAGCTTCCTTTCCAGAAAACATTCAGGTCTTTTCTAGGCAGTCCATGATACGACTCCAGAATGCATCATTGCCAAGTCATCATTTCTGGGAGGAAAAAGAAAAAACAAATGTTATTAGCACAAAAAGCCTGGTCTGCAACAGAGCCTTTCTTGAGAACATTGCTGCAAAACACCACCAACAAATTCGTGCAACAGAAACTTTGCTCCTGAGCTCCTCCTGGTTTCGCTGCTCTTAGTGTTAAAGCCACGAGGAGCACTCACTGCCCTCGGGTGGGGTTGTCCTCTCTTCTCTCCTGTTTTGGTTGCTGTTTTGTTCCTGTGGCTGGCTTTTTGGGAAGGTTTGCAAGTGTTTGGGGATGGAGGTCTGTTGGGTTGTTTTGGGTTTTTTTTTTGCAGCTCTTAGGGTGGAAGATCAAGATAAATTACACTTCCCACCCCTCATTTTTCTGCTGGAGTATCCTTTGCTTCAGCATTTCCCTCAAGCTAAACTCATGCTTCACCATACTTTCAAGCACCACGAGCAACCTCGGGGTTGCCTTCTCACAGCAGAGCCAACCCAGCTTGAAGGAGAGGATGTTACATTGTGCTTCCCACTCTGCACACACAACTCCCTTGGATGTATCTGCTCCTTTCTGTGGTTAAATAAGTGAGGCTTTGGCCTTAGGATCAGATGTCACTTGCAGTATGTGATGGTTTGGGAGTTCCCTGCTCCCCCCCCCACTATGAAAAATCAGCCAAACTGGACTCAGCCAGCTGGAAGTTAAGGACTGAAGCTCTATTTACAGCTCAGCACAATGTACAAGCAGATATATACACAATAGACAGGAATATTTACAGACATAGACAAGTTAAAGGTAATACAGAAACACAATTCCCCTCCTAGAGATCAGCGTCCCCAAGAGGGGCTCCCAACCACCCTTCCACCTTCTTCCCACCCCTCTACCTTACCCCAGGGTCTGCCTTACGTGCAAGGTGAGTTTGGAGGAAGCTTTATTAGTGGCTTGTGGGTTGTTTTGCTTTGTTTTGGTTTTGTTGTTGTTTCTGGGGTTTGGGTTTTATTTGTTTGTTTGTTTTTTTTCCCCAGGCACCTCACTGCTGACAGATTGCTGAAAAACACAGGCTTGGGGTCTCATTCAGTGCCTAATCTCTGGATCCTGTGATGCAGACAGCTCACAGCTTTCTCTCCAAGCACATTACAAGGTGTAGGCGAACTCAGGAACATCTTCTAAGCTGTTGATTATTTCTAGTGTGGTTATAAAATGTTCCCCTTGGCAGTGGCTTTCCCCCTCCTCTTGGTGTGTTTTTCCTCTTTGGAAATTAAACCCATCCACGATCTTGTGACAGTTCATTTGAGTCCTCCTCAACTTCATTCAGTTTTTAAACTCTATCAGCCAGGTTCTCGCAGCCTAGCCACAAGCCAAATAGCATTTTGTGACCATGCAGAGTAGGATTCTGCCACAGAATCATGTTCCTGGACTGTAAGCTGCTCTCTGTGAGGATGGAGGCCAGATGAAGCAGAGCAGATGCAACCTAAAGCCTGCGTGACGTGCGAGGCCGAGTCGTGCATCAGTCTGCAGTGATACTGAGATTGCAAATTCAGGATCCCTGACTGGCACAGCTGTGACTCAAATCAAAACAAACCAGGCAACAAATTGCAAGTGGCTGCTGTCTCAGACCACCCAGAGTCCCTCTGATGGAGTAATGCTGGAGTAATTTTGTCAGCTGGTGGAAGTTACCATTAGAGCTGCCCCACTCTGGGGATTTGGGTCAGAAATCCCTGGAAATACCAAATGGTTCTGTTTCATTTCACTGTTTTGTTATTTCAAAAGCCATGGATGCTAACTCCCCCCTCAGGAGCTCAGAAAGGAGCCTTCCACAGCTCAATATATGTCCTGCCAGGAAAAATGTTACCACAAATAAACTGTGACTCTCTCCCTGCACTCATGTTTCTGAGGACATTTCCCCTCGTGTAACTCTTAAACACACACTCATGCTCTAGGCAAGAGCCTCTGGAGATCCTTTGGTCTACCCCCTGGCACTGTGGTGCCCTGACCACCCCCAGCCACTCACCATAAACACCTAAAGAGAGATTTTCTTCCTTATCCCCACATAACCTGTACCAGCCCTTCATTATGGTTTTAACAGAGTGAATTCTTCCACTGTCCACATTTATATGCTTAAAAAAAGCTCTACTCATTATTTCCCAGCAAGTGCAGACACTGAGAGCTCATTTTGCCCTTCCACACCATGCACGCTCTGCCAACCCACTAACCACTTTTATAGCTTCTCTCTAAACTCCCTCCAAATTAGTCAACATCTTTCTCTTAATGATGCATTCAGACTTCACCTAAAAGGTGAAAAAGCATCATTAAATGAGCTCCTTTCTATGCTAGCAGTGGCCTAAATGAAAGCAAGTTCAAGTGAAAAAGATGCTTTTAATGGTAGCAGGGGCTGAGTGGAAGCCTGCTCAGAAGCGGAGCCAGCAGGCAGATGGATGCTTGCATGAGTTTGAAGGGACCAGTATGCTAATGTGGGGAGGCCAATAAACAGAGCCACTCAGATGATTGTGTGATGGATTCAGGACATCTTCATAAGCATTTCTATGTCATTAAAAAAGGTCTTGGAAATCAGGGCAAGAGTAAGATGTGTTCTCTTCATGCTGCCTATAGGGAATTGTGGGGGAGGGGTTCAGTCCAACGACAGGAAATGTTGTAAGCCGAGGACCAGTGAGCAAGCAGTCTGCATCCACAGCACTACCAGGCTTCAGGGCAGTGCTGCAATTGTGATTCTGCCTGCAGCAGGAGGGACACTTGGGGCAAGGAAGCTTGAGGCAGAGAAGAAAGTTTTCTGAAAGGCTGTGAGGGAAAGCAGTGCAGTGAGCTGGGTGGTAGCTGGCAGGGAAAGCAGTGCAGTGAGCTGGGTGTTAGCTGGCAGGGAAAGCAGTGCAGTGAGCTGGGCGGTAGCTGGCAGGGAAAGCAGTGCAGTGAGCTGGGCGGTAGCTGGCAGGGAAAGCAGTGCAGTGAGCTGGGTGTTAGCTGGCAGGGAAAGCAGTGCAGTGAGCTGGGTGTTAGCTGGCAGGGAAAGCAGTGCAGTGAGCTGGGTGGTAGCTGGCAGGGAAAGCAGTGCAGTGAGCTGGGTGGTAGCTGGCAGGGAAAGCAGTGCAGTGAGCTGGGTGGTAGCTGCATGCTGCTGCCCTGCATCCCCACACTGCTGTCACCCAGGACCATTGCTGCTACAAGTGAGCAGTAACCTGGAAGTGGAACTGTTCAGGTTCTCAAACGTTGTTGGTTGTGTAGAGAGATCTGTTTTAAAGTGAACATTGAGTGCAGCTCTGTGCATGCCTTGCACACAGCATGGTGCAGACACAGGAGAAACTGAGAATCCAGTCCTTACAAAAGTCTGCTCCAGAAAAGCAGGGGGCAGGACCAGATGATCTTTCCAGGTCCCTGCCAGCCTCTGACATTCTGTGATTCTATGAACAAACAGCAGAGAAAGTGCAAAGCTCAAATGCCAAAGCCTAGAACCACAACTGCTAAAGACAATACTTAGCTTTTGTACCTTAGCTACCAAATCCATGACAGATTGTCACTGCTTGGGCTAAAAGAAAACTTGGAACCAGCATCAAGTCACAATAAAACTCCCGATGCTGCCCACAGCTGAGGAGTAAGCTCAAAACAGTTATGGAAATACATAAGCAATTCTAATGGAAAGGGAAAGGATCCCTGTAAATTTTTAATATGAGCTATACAGACAATTCCACTACAAAGATTTAATTATACCATGAAATATTTGGCATGTATCTCTATGCTAAATATTATTTTGAACATACTTCTGAAAGCTTAGGAGGTAACCAGAAGCAAACCAGGGACAAGTACTGAAGGAAATAATTTTGGCAATATAATCAGGGGATAAGAAAATCTTTTGGTCAGCTATTGCATTTTATTGTCTTGACAAATAGAGCCAAGAATAATGAATAGTTTGTACAAGAGGTGTAAGCAGCAGAGGAGCAGCTCTCCTTCCAGCAAGCCTCCCAGCTCCTCCACAATTAGCACCCAAGTTTGGCAGGAATTCCTCAGTATTTATTAGTGTCTGCATTTACTTTGTGCTCTGCCAGAACCAAGCAGACAGATATTTCCTAGCAGCCACAATGTCACTGGCTAATGAAGCCACTTGTGAGATACCCTTGCCCAAAGTGTGTGCTGCTGCTGGGTTTGCTTTGTGGCTCTTGGTCCTATCACAAGTTCCCCTGGAAGAAATGCCAGGTTTCCCTCCAGAGGTGCACTGCTTTATGGGCATCTGAATGCTCAGCACTGAGCCCACTCCCCCACTGACCCAGAGGCTGGGCTTCCATTCCCACCCAAAATGTTGCCCCCGGGTGCTGGGACCTCAAGCTCTAACTGAAGCACAGCACCAGAAGCAGTGGAGTGCCCCCAGAACAGCTGTGACCACTTCAGGGTGAGTCTCTCTGGTGCCCTGGTAGCCTCCCCTGTAGCACAGGGCAGCACATCTGTGGCTTGGCCCCACTGATGCTGAGCTCCATCAGAAGGAGGTGCCAGAATATCACCAGGGGAAGGCTTCTTCAGCCCAACAAAACAATGTATCCAGCATGGCCAATCTGCAGTGCCTGGAATGTGACCCCAAGGGTTTACCTGGCTTGCAGGTGAGAATCATCCAGGGCAGCATGTTGGAAACCAATGGAGATGCCATAAATCCATGCAGGAGAAGTCTGTGGGGCTGCCATCTCATTCCAAACAGGAATCAGGAGAGCCTGAAGAAGTAGGCACCACCATCTGTAAAGGAGAGCTGAGGTTTCACACCTAATCTGCTGGGTCCCTGTGCTGGCTCACAGCTGCCATTTGGGTCCAACGTGCAGGTAACTGCACCTCTGCTCACCCCCATCTTCATCTCCACACACAACCAACCTGCACTCCAGCAAGATCTCCAACCTCTGCTCCTCCACCCCCTCCACGTTGGGAATTCAGGTTATTGTTTGTGCAGGACAGGATCCAGCCTGGGGCAGAGAGAGGAGAGCAGCCTGCAGCGCTGCTTGGCTCGGAGGCGGCTGTGCGGGGCCCAGCTCCGCTCTGCACGGACACCTCCGTGCCGGGCTGAGGTAACAGCACAGGGCTCCCCCGCACTGCTGGGGCTGGACATGTGTCAGGGGGGAGTGCTACGCTGTGTATTCAGCCCCAGCAGTTCTCCCTGGTTTGTTTAACAGTTTGCTGTTATTCGTTTTTAATGCAAACAGCACAGAACCATTTCACTCTGGGGAGCTGTCTGACAGCTCTGCTGCCAGCACACCCCACCCGGGGCTCCTGCTCAGCACAGCCTGCCTGCCTGCTCTCATGGCAGCTGGGACACCACAGCTTCTAAACCCATCTTTCTCTTCCATTTTATGGATTTTCTTTACCCTTTCCTACCAATTTCTCCTGCCTTTTTTTTTTTGTGTGTGTGTGTTTTGGTTTTTGCTTTTTACAAATGATCTCATTTTTATCTCCAGCACCTTCTTGGGTTTAATTCATTGTATTGCCTTCTACTCACTCTGCCAGGCTGTAGTTTTGATTTGTGTGTTCCCTGCTTCATTTGGAGGCTGATGAAGGCGGGCTAAGAGCAAATGGCCCCATGCTCATGGAGGCAGCACAAGGGCTGGCACACTGGAGCCACCTGCCCCACTTGCTACATGCTGAGGGGGTCCAAAGAGAAAAATTACTCATGAGGAGCCTCTAACTGCAGGAGAGAAGCTGCAGTAAAGCATGGGGAGGCAGCAGCCTGGCCTCAGAGGATGTGGGAATGTTCAGGCTGTGCAGTGCTCAGTGATGCTTACTGCACTGCACTGGGCAACAAAAGGACATTGACATCTTACCTTGATGAAAACAGATCACAGGGTTCTGCTTTGGCCACCCAGCTGCCTCTGCCCACCCAGGCCAGGAGTTGCAAGGTAAAAGTCCAGGCAGGGAGGCAAAGGGAGCTCTGAAGCATCACACATAGCCAATGTGCAGCTTTGAGAGCAAGGCAGCCTGTAGGCAGTGCCCACAATCTTATACAAAAGGATCAGTGCCTTCCCCACCTTTAACTCCAAGGAGAGTCATTGCAGTTCTCCTTCCAGCTGATGCAGAGATGAACATCTTCCATTAACAGCAGAACTCTGCCCTTCTCTTCAACAGAGACTCTTGTCCTTTAAGTTTCCTGCTGCAGATGGAGAGCATTGTGAAAGAGTGGGAGGTGGCACGGCTGGGGCAGGAGCAGGTTCCCTATTCTTTGATGGAATTTTGCCCCTGTGCAGTCCCCGTGGAGGCTGCAAGGAAGGGCACCCTGTGACCATCTAGGAGAGTGGTGGGGAGCTGCTGCTTTTACTGGTTTTGTGGTGTGCTTGAGCCAGAGCAGGGAGCTGGGGCACATAGGGAGGTGAAGAGGGAGCAAGTGCTGATAAAATACCTGGGATGTAGCAGAAGAAATGAAAAAAATGAAATATGTGGAAGGAGGAGGACATTATTGATAGCATTAGTGAGGGTGAGCGTGGGTGAAGCACAGATGATGAATGCTGGCAAGGGAGGCAGAGCTCCCAGCCCCCATCTCTGTGGCAGGGAGAGAGGGGACAGTGCTCAGAGCTGTAACTTCCCCTTGATGCACACCTGTCTAGCAAAGACTGTGACATGGTGGTGGGCAGCAGTGCCAGCTGCATCTCTGTCAGGGGGTTACAGCTGCTGCCCACAAATTCTGCTCTGCTTTCACTGCAACAGCAAACATCCTGCATCGACACACAGGAGAAGACAAATCCTCTCTCTTAATGGCAACCTGCACCTAGGCTGGAGAATCATATATTTATGTACCCCCCCAGAAAGGCTACACAATGCATCATCTCCACCCTCCCATTGACATTAATGTCCTGTCTCAAAATATGCCTGATCCTGACTCTAGGATGTGTCCCCCTTGGCCAAAGTCTGCTGTTAGGATTTTACAGGCAACCATTTAGTGGCAAGGTTTTCCCACCAGTAGTTCATCTCCTCACTAAATGAACCATTTTGACAGCTTCTGGACCATTTTTCTAGGTGAGTTCTTCGGGGCAGTCTGCAGAAACAGCTGCCAGCTGTGTGGGTTTGGTCACTCCTAGAATAATAAAGACAGAAAAGACAGACTGCTCTTTTGGGTTGTTTTTCCCATTCTGAGCTGTGGTAGAGAAGGTCACAGCGGACACCACGGGAATACCCAAGCAGAGCATGCCCCAAGGGCCTGGGCAAGCAGCAGTAATTAAACACCAATAACAAATGCATGACACTTTGAAGGCAACTAAATGACAATTCCAGACAATCCAGGCAAACCAGCATCATCAATAAATGTCACTACACTGAAAGATGGATCTCATAGCATCTTCCCAAAGAGCCTCAAAAGGATGGGAACACTTCAAGTACAAACCCAGCAGTGGCAGTGTCTGCCCACGTAGGACTCTACAGTTCTGCACATGTAACATGCTCCCTACAGTCTACCAGAGAGGCCTCTCCTGTGAGGACATTTACTCTGATCACTTCCAGTCCTCTCTTGGGAGATTGTCAGCCTAGCTTGAAGCCATAAACCAGGAACCCACAGTGAGAGCAGAGCCCTGGAGGACACCTGTAGGTGTGTGAGCATTGGCTCAGCCTAAACCAGACCCCACAGTGAGAGCAGAGCTCTGGGGGACACCTGTAGGCATGAGAGCATTGGCTCAGCCTAAACCAGACCCCACAGTGAGAGCAGAGCTCTGGGGGACACCTGTAGGCATGAGAGCATTGGCTCAGCCTAAACCAGACCCCACAGTGAGAGCAGAGCTCTGGGGGACACCTGTAGGCATGAGAGCATTGGCTCAGCCTAAACCAGACCCCACAGTGAGAGCAGAGCTCTGGGGGACACCTGTAGGCATGAGAGCATTGGCTCAGCCTAAACCAGACCCCACAGTGAGAGCAGAGCTCTGGGGGACACCTGTAGGCATGAGAGCATTGGCTCAGCCTAAACCAGACCCCACAGTGAGAGCAGAGCTCTGGGGGACACCTGTAGGCATGAGAGCATTGGCTCAGCCTAAACCAGACCCCACAGTGAGAGCAGAGCTCTGGGGGACACCTGTAGGCATGAGAGCATTGGCTCAGCCTAAACCAGACCCCACAGTGAGAGCAGAGCTCTGGGGGACACCTGTAGGCATGAGAGCATTGGCTCAGCCTAAACCAGACCCCACAGTGAGAGCAGAGCTCTGGGGGACACCTGTAGGCATGAGAGCATTGGCTCAGCCTAAACCAGACCCCACAGTGAGAGCAGAGCTCTGGGGGACACCTGTAGGCATGAGAGCATTGGCTCAGCCTAAACCAGACCCCACAGTGAGAGCAGAGCTCTGGGGGACACCTGTAGGCATGAGAGCATTGGCTCAGCCTAAACCAGACCCCACAGTGAGAGCAGAGCTCTGGGGGACACCTGTAGGCATGAGAGCATTGGCTCAGCCTAAACCAGACCCCACAGTGAGAGCAGAGCTCTGGGGGACACCTGTAGGCATGAGAGCATTGGCTCAGCCTAAACCAGACCCCACAGTGAGAGCAGAGCTCTGGGGGACACCTGTAGGCATGAGAGCATTGGCTCAGCCTAAACCAGACCCCACAGTGAGAGCAGAGCTCTGGGGGACACCTGTAGGCATGAGAGCATTGGCTCAGCCTAAACCAGACCCCACAGTGAGAGCAGAGCTCTGGGGGACACCTGTAGGCATGAGAGCATTGGCTCAGCCTAAACCAGACCCCACAGTGAGAGCAGAGCTCTGGGGGACACCTGTAGGCATGAGAGCATTGGCTCAGCCTAAACCAGACCCCACAGTGAGAGCAGAGCTCTGGGGGACACCTGTAGGCATGAGAGCATTGGCTCAGCCTAAACCAGACCCCACAGTGAGAGCAGAGCTCTGGGGGACACCTGTAGGCATGAGAGCATTGGCTCAGCCTAAACCAGACCCCACAGTGAGAGCAGAGCTCTGGGGGACACCTGTAGGCATGAGAGCATTGGCTCAGCCTAAACCAGACCCCACAGTGAGAGCAGAGCTCTGGGGGACACCTGTAGGCATGAGAGCATTGGCTCAGCCTAAACCAGACCCCACAGTGAGAGCAGAGCTCTGGGGGACACCTGTAGGCATGAGAGCATTGGCTCAGCCTAAACCAGAACCCACAGTGAAAACAAATTCAGCCTGGTCTGTAAACATACCACCCTAGAATCTGCAGCAGTTTGTGTCACACAATATATAATTCTTTTTTTCCCTCTTGTTTTCTCCTGCTCCATTATCTGAGCGCCTTCCTAAGCAAGAGCAGGCAGTGGTGGGGTGGCAGGAGAGGTTTGTGCCCATGTGCTAGAGAAGAGAAGCTGTATTTGGAAGAGAGCTGATGCCTGCAGAGGAAAGCATCGTGGCAGTGTCTAAGTGCTCTTAACTATTTGAAGAGGAGCTGGCACTGAGATGCTGGCCACTTTGCCTGCCATATAAGCAGCCAGGCTGGCCATGAAGAGGGAGTGTGCAAAAGCTAACAGGAAGGGAAAGGCAAAGAAAAGCAGGCAGGGAGGCAATGGAGGCACAGCAGCACCTTGGTTAGCAGACAAGTCCGTGGCTTTGCTCTGCCTGCGAGGTGGGACTGGAGCCTCCCAGGGCATGCTGTGAAGAGCACTGGCATTTTAGGGGCTCCTCAGAGAGGGCAAGGCTGAGAGAGAGGAGAGCAGCTCAGATATGTCACCTCCAATTTTCCATCTGCTTTTGGCTAGAGCACCAGAGAAATATATCCTCTTCCCTTTCAAAAACTCTCTGAGGATCCACAACAGTAAAATTAGAGAGCCCTAACCTGACATTTATGAAGAGGAATATAAAATGCTGTGGTGGTGGCTAAGCAGTTGGTCAAACCAAGCTGGAGAGGGGGCAAAGTGATATCCTGTGTGATGCAGCACAGCCAGGAGGGCACAGCAACAGGAGGAAGGAGTGCAGAGCCCCACAGTCCCCAGAGAGAGATCTGCTGCTTGCTGGGGATGCTGCCTGCTGCTTGGGCAATGCACTCTGCCTTGGTCAAGAGAGGAAGGAGCTGAGGATGTGGGTATGGACCTCTAAGGGAGGGCAAGGAAGAGAAAGTGCCTGCAAGACCAGGACAGGCTTGCAAGCATGCAGGTGTGCTCAGGGCTGGCATCGCACTGCCACCATGGGAACCACAGGGAATCAGACAACACTCTGGGAGTTGAAAGTCAGATTTGTGTAGGTCAGCCCCAGGTGTGCTGCCCAAGGTAGGAGCAAGCAAGTTTGGGCCAGAGTTTCCCCACCCTGGCTGAGAAGGTGGAAGAAGTTGTGCTGGACCTCCTTGAGGCTGCCCACGAGCAAACACATAGTGGTTAAGAGGCAGCTGATGGAAAGGAATTCTTACTTAGAAGAGCCCAGAAGAGGTGAGTTTGACACTGGGGTCTGGAGGGCAGGGGTCAGCAGCTCCTCCACTAAACCTGCTTGGCTGAGCCCAGCCCAGCAGGATGTGAGAGCTACTTTGTGGAGGGCAGGAAAGGGCTTGTTGTGGTGGGCTGGATAGGCCAAAACAGGCTTGGAATCACAGAATCATAGAATCAGCCAGGCTGGAAGAGAGCTCCAAGCTCACCCAGCACAACCTAGCACCCAGCCCTAGCCAAGCAACCAGACCATGGCACTAAGTGCCCCA
>VWYK01098116.1:41987-52611 GCA_013399775.1 Semnornis frantzii
AAATCTATCATTAAGAAGCAGGTTTGCTACATGGAATTTTGAGCAGGTTTTAATGTCTGCTGCACATTCTCATGCATGCTGGATGGTGAACTCCAAGCTCACACACACACAAAACATCCAGAAACAGGACTTTAAATTCTAGAGCATAAAGCAACTGATTTAATGATCTCAAAGCAAGTTGATAAAATAGTTAAGTAGGTTAGATTAAAATTGCACACTGGCAATACTTTATGAGCAAAGCTGCTCGGGGCCGGTGGGCAGCATTTTTCTTTGCCACAGGCCAAGGAAAGCAGCACCAAGAGCTTTGGCACCTGGTTACTGCTCCCTGGCACACCTGTTGCCCAGAGTTCTCAGGAAGAGCAGGTTATGTACACAACCTGGGAGAAGATGAATTATGTGAGAGACCAGCCAAGGAAAAGCAGAACCTGTGTCTCTTGCCCACCTACCTGGACTTTAGAAGCCATCCATGTGAGTGGCACAGGGCCCCTGCAGGCTGCTGAGGAGCCGAGTGCCACCACCTCTGACACTGCCACAGGCAATACTCACCCAAGGGCCTGGGCACACTCGGATGTGAGGCTGAGCAGCACCATGGGCAGCATTAAGCAAAGCAGGTCCAGAGCAGGTGTGCTGATTTGAGCTAATTGGAATATTTTGATAGAGAAAATTATGCTGTGGGCTGTGAAAGGAAACAAAGGTGATGTCTACTTCACTCCTAGGCTTGCTGAGATGTTTAGGAAAAGTACCCAAAACAAAAGATAAGAGAGTGTCTGGAGCTGGCAGTCTGTGTCACGGGGCACAGCGTCTCGGGTGGTCCAGCTCTGGCTTCTCCTCTCTGCTGAATTAATTTCACTAATCACTTTTTCTTCTAACCCCCCCTGGCCGATCCTTCAAAACTCACCTTGTGCATAAGGCAAACCCTGGGGTAAGGCAGAGGGGTGGGGACAAGGTGGAAGGGTGGTTGGAGCCCCTCCTGGGGTCTCTGATTCCTGGGAGGGGAGTTGTGTTTCTCTATTACCTTTACCTTGTCTATGTCTGTAACTATTCCTGTATATTGTGTATATCTCTGCTTGTACATTGTGCTGAGCTGTAAATAGAGCTTCAGTCCTTAACTTCCAGCTGGCAGAGTTCTAGTCTGGGTCATTTTACAAGTGTGGTGGGCAGGGAACTCCCAAACAGTCACATCAGGTCAAATCCCTGGCGAGCACTGCTGAGCTTCCCCCAGCCTGGCATGCTGAGGGGGTATGAAGAGGGCTTTAAAGCATTCCAAACTCAAGTGCCAGAGGTAGGATAGTGGAGCACTTTGCTTTGCCAGGCTGCTACAGGTTCGGTCACAGGCAGCATTTCCCATGGGAACAAACACTGTGAAGTCACAGCAATGAAAGCTGCAGTGCCAGATGCCTTTCTTCCTGCAGATTCTCTGTTCTCTGCAGACAGCACTTGTGAGGACTCCTCCTCTCCCAAGGCTACCCCGATGCCCTGGTGCCGTGTGAAGCATGCAGGGAAGCAGGAGGGACATGAGGCAGCCCTGCCTGGTGTCTGCTCCCCACAGCAGCTAGCAGGGAGCAGAGCCAAGAGCCAGGGCAAGAGCCATCAGAAGCAATGGCAGAATTTCAATTACACGGAGCCAGGAAGCAGTGAGAGTGGTGGTAAGGGTGAAGAGGAGAGAAGGGAACTGGAGTGCAAGTTAAGGCACCTCAAAGCAGCCAGAGAGGGCATGGGGATGGGGCAGAACACAGCCAATGCTTCCTGCAGCTGCAGCACTTGGGGAGAAGGATTTTCTCCCACCCATGAGGGCAATATGTGGTTGGGGCATTCCTGAGGCTGTTCTGCATGCCCTCAGTCACTCTTCTCACCTTTTCTTCTGATCTCTCAAACCCTCTTTTTGGCAGTGAGTGTGCTGAAACCCAGAGGGGAGGTGCCATTGGGGCACAACCCCAAAAACCTAACCATCCCCCAAAATAGCTGACTAGGAGCCCTGGAAATGCAGGGAGAAGCCCTGGAAAGGCATGGAGATATTGGAGGCATCATCCCAGAGAAAAACTTTGCCTATGAACCAGGCCTTTCTTCCAGCTGCCTTACAGCCTGGGCCTCTGAACCCCTGGGAAATTCCATCACCATCAGCTCTAGAGGAAGAGCAGCACAGCTGCTGCTGCTTTATTGTAAAGGGGAAACAATTAAAAAGGGCTTTAGTTGTGTTTTGGGGCTTTGGGTTCTGTTTTGCTTCCCCTGAAGGCTACCAGTATGCAGCCAGTTCCTAAACATGCTTTGAGTGGGAAGGGACCTCTGAAGGTCATCCAGTCTAACTGCTCTGCAGTGAGCAAGGACATCCCCAACTGGATCAGCTGCTGGGAGCCCCAAACGACCTGACCTGGAGTGTTCCCAGGGATGGGCATCTCTGGGTGTGAAAAATACCTTCCTTACATTCAGTCTAAAGGCAGAGAGAACACACCCAGGTGCAGCTCCTGGGGTGTTTGCTGATGTGTTTGCCTGAGCTCCATCATGGCCTGCTACCCTCAGCCACCTCTTCTTCTGGCAGGGCATCAGCAGTGCTGCTTCTGCCACTCAGTCACCAGTGCCAGACTGTCAGTGGCTCCTCCAGGAGCTACAAAGGCAGCACACTGTTGTTCTTGCTGATGCCGTGGGTACCACCAGATCATCATACCCCTGCCTGTGGCTCTGCATTTCAAATGCAGTTGCAGAATGCTGTGCCCATTGGGTGCAGCCTGTTCCACAGGCAAAGTCTGTGACTTGCAGCTTGCCACTGCAAGGTTTGCCCTGGAAAATGAAATGGCATTGTTTGGAAAGGAGGCATGGAAACAAAGGCTGCTGGCAGTTGGTAGGTGAGGTTTGTGCTGCCTGTTGCAGCTCTCAGGAGCTTCTCAACCACCTAAAAACTGCTTCTGTACCAAGCCCACAGAAACATAGTACCTGTGGCCTGGACATCCTGAGCTGCCAGGCTGGCCTCTTGTGCAACTGCTTCAATTAAATCTTGCCTGAATTACAACATCATCTATTTAAGGAAAACCACCCAACAAAACAAACCACACAAACCAAACAACCAAACTAAGCACTTAATTTGGATTGAAAGATTTCTAGTGACAGAGATTGCAGCAATGACTCTTGGTAACGAGATTGTGGTGAGTTCCTCCCTGACTGAAAACAAAACCTCACAACTGAACACAAACCCACACTTCTATCCTGAGCATCTTCAGGTTTCGCTCATCTCCTTCTAAACTAATTCCAGGGAGCCCAGACTCATCTGTACTCCTCTCTCTTGTTTCATGGAGGCCTCTGGAGACTCTGACCAAATTACCAACACCTGAAGGGATTCTGCAGGAAGGCTGCAGAGAGACAGGCCAAGGGGGAATGGTTTGAATAAAGAAGGGTTGGAAACAATTGCAGAGCCAGGATGCTGCTGGCTGAGCCTGACAGACCCTGCGTGAACAGAGGCACTTTCTAGAACACAGCAAAACTACAACTTTCAAAATGCTGTGCACCAATCTCTGCTGGGACTTGCTGGCAGACTCTTTCCTTGTCTAGAGGGCCCACACAAGCTGAAGGGAACCCCCAGCTAGCCCAAACTGACCAGCACAGGTGCAGGTACTGGGGTGCAGCTGCTGCACCACAATGGTGTTGGTGATGCCCACCTGCAAGTGGCAGAACCTTGGGCACCTAAGCCTGGACTCAGTCCTCCCTGGGTGGCACACCGCAGCTCTCTGCAACCCTGATCCTTGCAGAGGAGGTGACACAGCACAAAACCATAGCAACAAGAGTTCCTGGAGGTCTGTGGGGCTCGGCTCTGCTCCCAGTCCTGCTCCCCGGTAGTGATCCCCAGTCCTGCTCCCCAGCAGTGCTCAGCCTGCCGGTGGAACCTCATTGCCAGGGGAGCCTCTGTCCTCTCCTGCTGCCTACGCTGCGTCTCTCTGGGGGCCTTTGCGCTGTCAGCGGAGCTGTACTCGGGGGCTGTGCAGTGCAGCTGAGGCAGCTGGTGCTGGAGATGGTGTTCCCCTCAGCTCTGGGCACTGCGCAGCAGCCACATTCCCGGCACGGTCCCTCCGTGCGTGACCACTTCCGAGCCGTGGCACAGACCCTGGGGATCGCTTCCAGCTCCCCCACCCACCTGTCCCACTGACCTTGCACATTTAACCATCCTTGGCAGCCAAGTGACTGGGACGAGGCAGGAATGCTAATCAGCTCTCAACCTCCTGGAGAAGGTCCTTGTGCTGGAGCTGCTCTGATTGTGGTAATTAATTAGTGGTGTGGGGTCAGCCTCCTGTCTGGCACAGTTCATTGAGCAGCAGCATCTTTAATATTTATAAAGATGTTTTAGTAGCTCCCACCGACAGCTGCAGTAATGTTTTAATTTGGGCAGCAAAAGGGACACCCTGACGGTGCCTGGCACAGCTCTGGGGGCAGGCAGAGCAGCAGGCTCAGATTAGCCATCTCAGTAGGTTTTAGTCTATCAGTGCTCATTAAGAATAGGGGT
Organism: Semnornis frantzii; assembly: GCA_013399775.1. NCBI lineage: Eukaryota > Metazoa > Chordata > Aves > Piciformes > Ramphastidae > Semnornis > Semnornis frantzii. The sequence goes on from VWYK01098116.1 coordinate 46,474, forward strand.
GGGTGGGGGGGATCTGATTCTGCTATACAGGAAACTGACAAGTGAAATAAAGCTATGATTGGAGAATAATATACATTAAATGGCTTTAAGGGCAATGAACTGTTAGGACTTCAGGAATTTGGGGATTATTAAAATATCCAAATCTGTGCAGAAAATCCTCAGAGAGCCTGTCACAGAGGCTGAACACCTGAGAAGTGTCAGACAGGACACATCAGGGCAGTGCAATGTATGAACCCCATTGTGTGCACACAGAGAGAACCTTTTTATGGCAGACCTATTTTCAGGCTGCTGATTGAACTAACCCCCCCACGGGGCAGGCAGGGTTGTCTGAGTCACCACAGCCCACCACAGTCACTTGCAAGGCCACCAAAAGGGCACAGGACCTCCAGCCTGGGACACTGGGGCCGCACACCAGCCTCCTGGAGCCCACAAGCCTCTACTGCACAGCAACTTGGTATGCCATGCAGAGAGTCCTGCCAGACTCTTACTACATCAAGGATATTCAAGGGCAGCAGCATAGCATTGCTTGGTTTCAGACCTTTTGCTATGGTGACTAATGGGCTCTGAGCAGTGGGGAATTCAGTGGCCACCTCTGTACTGCCTGGATGCTGCAGTGCTGTGGCCAAGGAAAGCAGCAAGCCTGCTCAGACTGAACGGGCAGCGTTCAGAGGCAGCAGGATGTGCACACCTGCTGTTTCTGGGTGGGGGAGGGGGAGAAGAGGGATGTTAGGATCTACAGATGTGCCTGGAGAAGGTCAGCCTTCACCCAGGGCAAAAGACAGAGCTCCCACACCTCGCCTCAGTCTCATCAATCCACCCCTTCTGCAGGACATCTCTTCGGACACAGTTAGATGTGGCAGAGCCCTTCCAGAGTGTGGGGAGACTGCCTCGGCATTGCCCCCTTTGCCTTTCACAGAGAGAGCTGCTCATGGCCTGCCAGGACCTCCCCGAGCACCATGACTCAGGTGTCACAACTCAAGCTGCATGCTTCAGGCTCCTGACTTACAGAACAGTTATCGTCATGTTCCATCAAACATGCAGGATTTCTGTCAAGCACCTCCCAAACCGACACTGAGCTCCTCCCTCCAGTCTTTCTCAAGGCTCCCAGAATATTTGTCCCACTCCCAGAGGTTCTGGGAGCAAGCTCCACAGGAGGTGAGGTTTGCTAACTATGCAGCAGCAACCTCTGGCCAGGGGCCTCAGCTACACTCCCAGTCTCCAAGTTCTCAGCCAGAGCTGGGCCTTGGAACCAACAGGTCATCGTGGGGCTATATACTCCTTTCCAGGCTGAGCTGCCAGCAGCAGTGTGCAACTGCAGCAGAGGGCTGCTTGCTGTCCTCCACACTCCCCAACACTCATGTGAGGCACTGAGAAGCATCTAACCCAGAAAAGGGCCCCTTCCAACACTGCAAGGCCAGCAGGCAGCCCTAGGGGACAGCCCAACAGGCAGCCCTAGGGGAGAGCCCAGCAGGCAGCCCTAGGGGACAGCCCAACAGGCAGCTCTAGAGGAGAGCCCAGCAGGCAGCCCTAGGGGACAGCCCAACAGGCAGTAGCATGCTGCTGCCAGGCACCATACAATAGTGAGCACCATATTAATTAGCTCAAGGAAATCTCCCTCCATTAAATCCCCTCAGAGATGCTGGCAGAAAGCCACACAGAGACCTGCTGCAGGCACACACAGTGTGGGACAGCCCTGCCGTCTGCACAGCACTGCGATGCCCTGCTGGCAAGAGTGGGCAATTACCTGGCACTGTCCCTCCCGAGGATGTTCTGCCCGTATGGACACCTGGAAGCAAACCCTGCAGGCACAGAACCCACAGGGACATCTCTCAGTGTAGCTAAGGTTGCAGGCAGGCAAAGGGGAGCAAACCTTCTCCTCTCTTACTCCCAAGTGAAGTCAGAGAGTTTCGTGGCAGGGAAGAACAGAAAGATGGGGCTGGGAAACACACCTAGGTGTGCCCCAGAGGAGAACCAGGGAGTTTGCCCATGTCTGTGCCCATTTCTCAGGGAAAGGGGCAGGCTACTCACCAAAATGAAGGGGAAGAACAGCCTCTTGGTTGGAGTAAGACCTGTTAGAAGTGTGAAGGAGCTCTGGGCAGCTGCTGTGGCCATCACAGGATCAAACACATACTGCCTGAGTCTGACACACAGCCCAGGCACAGGCAGCTGAAAAGGACCGGCAGCTCTGAGCTGGCAGCTCACCCCATGACCTCCCAGCCAGCTGCAGATCCTTGGCTGTGCTTTCTGAAGCCCAAGAGAGGCAGGCAGCGCACAACAGCATCCAGCAGCAGGACATGAGGGCTGGGACAGAAGACAGGAAACTCCTCCTCCCATGCCCACTGCCACAGCTCCCCTGGCAGCTATGGTTGTCACCAACCAGGTGCTCTTCAAAAGTTCAGCCCTGCCTTTCCAACGGCCCAAGGCTCTCCCACCCTCACACTGGCATACCCTGTTAGCCATGTGGGTCATGTCCAAACCTTACAGCCACCAACGGCCCCAAACCTTTGTATCTCAGCATTGTCTCCTGCCCTCGGGACACAGTGAGGTCGCTGAGGCCCCTGAGCTGGGTTGGGTGTTCAGAGCTCAGTGCATGGTGCGCACAGACTCAAACATCAGCACATGGAGGCAGGTCACTGCTGGTGCAAACCCATTCCCCAGGGCTCCAGTGCAACTCCTTCACCCCCTCCTGAGCACTACCTGTGGAGTAGATCATCTCTGCAGCCAGTGCTGTCCTGAACCTTCACCTGCTGGTCTGTGATCAATCAGCATCACCTACTTAGGTGACACAAGATTGCTGCTGCTGCCTTGCCAAGGTGAACCACAGCCAGAAGCTGTTTGACTGCACAGCTTTCCTTCTGAAGCCCTTTTCCTTTCAGATGCCAGCTCTTGTAAGGTGCAAAGCTGCTTATGGAACAGTCAGAAGCTGGCATAATCCTTTTTATTCCCTGTCCCCCCTGCCCAGGTTGAACACTCACTTTGAGAGTCTATCAGCAATCCTACCTTAACACATCCCTTCAGTTTCCATGCCAGTTTCAGATCTTCCTTTTTACTCACTTGTGATGGGTTTTTACTCAAGAGCAGTTCTGATATCACAGACTGTGCCCATCTACAAATCTCCAGTGTAAAAAAAACCCCCAACCTCTGCTTTTTAGACCATAAAAAAACCCCAACAAAAGCCAACAAAGATCATTATTAGATTTAGTAGCAGCAATGGAGGTCGTAGGATCCTATCTTCTCTCCAGGAAAAACTCATGAGGGTTAGGGCTCTGGAGGCCAGCAGACAGCTCCCTCTACTCAAGTACTACTTTGAGGAGCACTGTCAGAGGTGAGGAGAGTCACAACCTGCAGCAAGTGCTGTGCAGCTGGCACAGGGAAGCAAAAAGAGGTTTTATGCTTCTTTGCTCCTTTTTGTCAGCTTACCTCCCTGAACTCATGAAGATGCTAACACAGGGTACTGAGCAGGTTCTCAGTCTTCCACCTTCCAGCTCCTATGTGTTTTGCACAGTCACAGAGAATGGGGATTCTGGGGCTGGTCCTGTGGAGAACTTTGGTCACACAAACCCCAAATGGATCCACTGAGGATCATGAAACCAAAGTGCAGTCTGAAGCTCTTCACAGCTTGGCAGTGGCAGAGCTCAGTATCACCATCAGCATTCTGCCCATGAACTTAGGAGCAGATTCTGATCAAATGCCCAATGGCTGCACTGACACCAGCTGCCTATTGCTACAAAAATTAAATAGATGGCATTTTGTTACCAGTAACTTACACTTCAGCAAGCATAAAGTAAATAAAGATATCCCACTGGAAGGAAACACAAAACATCACAACAGACAATTTCATAAGGCCTGTGTAGGAGTTCAGATTTCAAACTCCTGTTACTTGTACACCCAGTAGCTAAACTTCAGTTCCACCTGAGTATGGAAAAAGTGAGGTTCTCTGCCAGCAAATACAGAGTGATGTTTCTGCAAGGACCAACCACCTATGCCACATTACAAACATAGCAGTGCAGAAACTGAGGGCCAGATCCACCCCTGCTGATGTCAGCACAATAAAGGCAGGACCTGTGCAATCGTAGCTGTGTGGCAGGAAACTAATAGAGAAGAAAATCAAACTGCTCTCCAGTTCTTTGGGCAGGACGTACAGCTACACACCCAAGTTATCCAACACCCACAGAGCTGCAAAGACATTAACACAGAAGGTGTACAAGAAGGCAAAACTGTCACTAAGAAAAGGAATTGTACAAAATAATCACAGAACTGTCAGGGTTGAAAAGGACCACAAGGATCATCCAGTTCCAACCCCCATGCCACAGGCAGGGATGCCTCACACTGGATCAGGTTGCCCAGAGCCACATCCAGCCTGGCCTTAAAAACTTCCAGGGATGAGGCTTCCACCACCTCCCTGGGCACCCTGTGCCAGTGTGTCACCATCCTCATGCTGAACATCCTGATGTCTAATCTAAATCTCCCTTCCTCTAGCTTGGATCCACAATGTCCTGCCCTTCAATTTGCCCTTCTTCAACCTGTGTTTTCTAAGCTGAATTTAAAAATTAGTCCACAACACTGAATGAAGTATGGAGGTTTTCATTTAAATAAATCAGTCAACAATGTTGTTGTTTTTTATAAAGTATTTAACACTTCATTGTAGAAACATAGGCAAAATGACTATTATAACCAAAAAAGGAAAAAATACTGTTCAGTTTAAAAAAATGTACTGAAACCAGAACCTGGAAAAGTTTATGATATGCATAACATTGTCCAAGCCAAAATTGCACTAGGATTACAGAAATCAAGAGGTTTAGAAAGGCCCCAATATGGCAAAGTTTAGAAATAGGTAGTATGCATGCACAATAGTACAACAAAAAATCTCTTATAAAACAGCAGTTATCTCTGCAATGCTCGTACAAAGGGAATAGAGAGCAACCACAAACAGATGGAATCTGCTAGGTTAATAGATTATGAGAGCTAAAAGTCAGTCATGGCTAGCAGAGGAAGGAAGGGTCCTCCACAGGAGATGTGGGAAGAAGTCTTTTGTGCCTTTAGAGTTATGTAGAAAATATTCCTATCCAATTGAAACCTGAATGAATTCCTGTCCTTTATTGCCACCCAAACTAACACAGGTGAGCCAGGTTTTGCCTCTTAGCAATAACAGAAAGCAGCCCGGGCCAGAGCAAGCACTGGAAACTGGTACTGATGCTCTGCCCTTGTGATGACTGGATTGGGACATTCAGCCCAGGCTGCAGCAGCTGAGGCTTAGGTAAGGTTCCACTAATCAGCATTATGCTTGGTAATGTTTTACCTGCTGCGGTGTTGTGTGTTCTTTAGTGCCTCGAAAGCAGGACCGCTCTGGGACTGCCAAACTGAACGCTGTGACCAGCTGGGGGTGTGCTTAAGGTTGGGGTTTTTCCCTACTGCTTGGTGCATGTGGGGAGTCATTAATCCACATGGACCGCTGTGATCAGGTGAATAAACATATGTGTAGGCAATGCCCTCTTGTGCTCTAGGGTGGCTACTGTCCTGCAGGGCTGTTGGCATTTGTGATGCTCTGTCCCACAGCAAGTAAGGGCTCAGTTTCCAAGATCGATCGTTGCTACGTTCTAGAAGGTTTTAATAAACACAGAGCTTGTTTACATGGCATATATGTTTAGTATTTCATGTACAGTCACTGAATTTCTGAAACAGAGTCATGGGGTCCATGCAGATCATTGGAGGTCTCATTTCTATAGTCTTGTTCACCTCTTGGCAACCTAAGGCTAATTTCAAAGCCAGTTCTGTTTGCCTCTGAAGAGTTACCAAGCTTTGCCGGGACCTGAAGAGGAAGTGTAACGGGCACAGAGAGCAGACCAGTCAACCATTCTGTCACCATTGAAAACAAACAAAAGGACACACTGTACTACAGCTTCCAGACTACATCATGAAAAAAAGTGCAGCTACCACCCTCAGCAGCTAAGGGGAACCAAAAGGAGTTCATAGAAAATAGATTGCTCATTTCCGCGCTACACAGGGATCCGTCGTTGGCCATGGTGACCCGTGAGAGGTGTCCTTCCAGCAGCAGTGGGGGAGTTGTACTCTAGTGCAGGTTCTTCTTCTTCTTCTTTTTTTTTTTTTTTTTTTTTTTTTTTTTCAAAAAAAACCCAC
>VWYK01098116.1:52623-73283 GCA_013399775.1 Semnornis frantzii
TTTTCTTCTTCATAAAAATACCTTACAAATGGTCAGTCAAAAGTCATCAGCAAAGGAAAAAACCCAGAAAACAACCGACCTGAACGGAACCCAGAGGTAATGCTGATGCCAAAACAATTATAATACTGTTGGTACATAGAAAAGTAATCCTCATACTTTATACATTTATACAGAGTAGAAAAGGTAAGAGCAGGTTATGCCACAGTCTCCCTTATGCCAATGTCTATTTTCTTTGGCAGGAGTTCTCTTCGCTCGTCGGCGCTGGCTAGGGAGTTCCGACAGTTGTGCCCATCCACGTACAGCTTCGCGTACACGGGGTTGGCGTAGTTCGTGGGCTGCGGAGAGAGCAGGCAGCGTCAGGGCAGGGGCACCCCGCCCCGGCGGCACGCGTGGCTAAGGGAAGGGCTTGGTTAAAGTGAGAGCAGAGGTGGGTGAAATGGAACTGGGCGTGTGAGGGTGGTGAGACACTGGCACAGGTTGCCCAGGGAGGTTGTGGAGCACAGAAGCACCCAGTGGGATCGAAGATCACGTTGGGTGCTTCTGTGCTCCACAACCTCCCTGGAGGTGTTCAAGGCCAGGTTGGATGTGCCCTTAAGCGACCTGTACTAGTGGGAGGTGTCCCTGCTTATGGCAGGGGGTTGGAACTAGATCTTTGAGGTCCCTTCCAACCTTGCCATTCTAGGGTTCTATGTTTAAGAGCACTCTGGGAGTGCATTCTCTCACTCAGCGCTCAGTTGGCAATGGGACATGCAGTAATGTAACCAGGGGTGTGACATGCAGCACTGCAAGGGCAGAAAACCAAGGCAGCAACGACAGCCAAAACCTTGAACAGTGTCCCTGAGGCTCCCTTCTCCATCTGCCCACACTGGAGGGTTTCAGAATAGATAGGAAGGAGTTTAAGGAGAAGGTGCACTGTGGGACCACGTGACAAGTTTCACAAGAAGAAACTGCCCTGGCAGTGCCTGTGGGTTACCTGCTCTAAGCCATCAGCATCCCACCAATAGCTGACCATGCTTTCGAGCTCTGTGGCCCAAATATCCAACGTGATGTGACCAAAAACTCAAGACTTTGGTAATGGAAATTACACTTGCACAGTAAACCATCACAACTGTCAGGGTATCAGAGTAGGCACAGACTGAGGAGCAAAATTTTCTTGAGGGCTTTGGTGGCTTGGACTGGAGTGACAGGACAAAATCTCTTGAAATGAGTGGGAGTGGAGCAGAGGACAAGTTGGTTTTGACTTCTGAGAGCACCTCAGTAGATCACAAATCTGAGCCTGAGAGCACAGCTGGATGTGTATGCACGAGATTGGTTCAGCACCCACTCTGCCCTCACCCTGCTCAGGAGAAAGCACTGCCCAAGGTTTATCATGGAAATGCCTCCACTAATCCTTTCCTACTCTGTGCCTTTGCTGTCTCCTAAAAGACCTTTGCTCTCCAACTAGGTGTTCAGCTTTCTATCTACTGCACCTGGAGAGAGGACCTCATGGTCAAAATCTTCCTCTTTCTGGTAACCAGTGAGACAGCAGAGCTCTGCTTATGCAAGCACTGAGTGGACACCAGTAAGCTATCCAAAAGTAACAGAATTCATTTGCTGTACATGATAAGAGGCAAACCTTTCAGCCACCCAAACCTGGGGACTCCGTGGGGAGGAGGGGGTGGAAGATGTCTAGAGCCTGCATTCTGCCTTTCCCTGTTGATCAAGAGCATTTCTGAGCCAGGGTTCAGACACTCCTTAGGCTGGCCAGGGACAGCAGCACCTGGGCTAGTCAGTCAGAGAGCTGCCTGCTCCAGCCTTGCCGATGGCACAGTGGTTAGCTGGTGCCCCACACTTCCCTGGCCTGGAGGCAGGAAGGGTCACTTTTGTTTAGGAGGAAAAAAAGAGGAGGAAGCTATTCCTCTGTATGAGTGGACTGTAACTATGCAATCAGCTGCTGCAGCACTTCCCTCAGCCATAGCTGCCTGTCCCCATGGACTTAGAGATCCTTACAGCTGTTGTAATGATTATAATCAGGAATTGAGGAAAATGAAGTTGCTTTCAACTGACAGGACTTTTTACTTCCCTGGCAGTCACTACTCGAGGTAGTAAGCACCACAGAACAGAGACACTTGGCCTCCACATAGTGTCTGGGGGATTATCTGTATGATATATAATAGTAGGCTCTGCCTCCAGATGCCTCTTGGGGTGTGTACCAACAGCAAAAAGCAGCACAGTGAGGTACAGAGAGTAACTGGAGAGACCTGACTGACAGAGTTGATGTTAGAGAGTAGCTTTCCAGCCTTCACCAACCATGGCCCTGTGCTCCACAGAAAACTTGCACCCTATACAAATGGTTAAACCTCCAAATACAGCAGATAACAAACCATGCAAGGATGCAAATGGCACAAAAGATGAGTATATACTGAGGCAGATGGAAATGATGTCATACTGATGCTCCTTTGCAATGCTTTACATGTCAGGGCTTGTGAATGTCATGCTAAATTGCTGTCACAAGCTGATGGCTTAGAGGTCATTGGTTTGTGACAAAAATTTATGAGGAGCTGACCAAGCAAAAAATGCATTGCCAAGACTAAAGGAAGCTGTTCACTTTAGTGTGCATCACATTCCTCTGCAATAAAAGGACTCATCTGGAACCCTTTGGGAACTTCTTTCAGTTTGATAAACATCACCAATGCATATAGTTAGAGGTAAATTTAAAACATATGGAGATGCACAGCCCAGAATGTCTGGCAAAGCTTATCTAAAGCCATGGAAGAGCAGCCCATTGCACAGTGCTTCTGCCTTCCTTTGCAAAGACATGTGTGCAGTTTTAGGTGCAGAGATGAAATTTTGTATGCAGAGGGGAGCCCTTTATTTCAAATAGAGAATGTATTGCTTGCTGCCATTCTTCTTTCCACTGAAGGAAGAAAAGCATGATCAAACCCAAAGGGGAATGCCTCTGTTCAAAAGCCACAGACAGACTTGCTTTGTGAAGGGGCTGAGGTGGAATGGAATGGATTTGGATCATCGTTTCTCACCCCTGTTGACAGTGGTCCTTTCAAGTCAGAGTTTAGGTAGATTGATGGAGCTGTGTGGGGAAGCTTGAATGCAGTGGGCCCTCCCCCTATGTATCTGGCCTGTGTAAACAGAAATGTTTAGTTTCTGTGCTGGGTGAGCATTCTCCATCGGTACTTATCAACAGTACGACACTGATTAAAAGCACCAGTTCAGAGTGACCTGCACTGAACACAGCTCTCCTTGCAGGTGTGCTCCTTGTCCTCACTGAGAGAACAACAGTCAGCATTTGGAATCATTCCTTGCTCAGGGTTAGAGCAGTAAGCACTGACTGCTACTCCTCCTCCATTTCCAGCTTCCCTCTGGGATGCAGCACCCTGACTGTGCAGTTCAGAGCTGCCACTCGCAGAGCTAACAGCAATCTGCAACTGCTTTGTCAGAGCCAGCACAGAAGCATGGCTGCCCTTTGGGGTCTGCCTGGTTACACAGCTCTAGCAGACACTGCAGCCTTACCCCTTCAGCCCCTGTCACATCACTGAAGGAGCTCAGTCACTGAGAGGAGGACTGGCAGCACCTGGGACAAGAAAGTGATAACACTTCCCAGCCTCCTGTATGCATTTCATCTGCCTGCCCAGCCAGGCCGCCGGATTCCTGGTGCCTTGGGAAGTTCTCACCTCTGCAATAAGCCAGTCTCATATTTGGGCATGTACTCTGCCATGCCTCAGACTGTGCACTAACAGAGCCCCAGTCACTGTCTGCAAACAGACTGCAAAGATAGGTTGCAATTTGGCAGCTTAAGGCTGATGTGTCTGTGGCAAACCTCTCATTTTGTAGTTCAGTTGTGACTCTGTGGTGGTAAAACACAAAGCACTACCAAAACCATCCCAAAAGTGTCAGCAAGCACCAGGCAGCAGAACAGCTGCTCACACCTACAGGACACTGGCCCTAGTGAGATCTAATTTGCCTCTATATTAATGACTACATCTAAACATCAGTTTTAAAATGTTTCTATTAATTACAGTTAAAGCCAAAATCTTTGTAGAACATGAGTAGTGGATATGCAAGCAGAAAAAGAAAGGCTTACCTTTTCTGCATTTACAGTAAAATCTGAGGCTAAGAGACCACTTTCACTGTGGTGTTGGCCCACCTCATACATGTTGTAGGATGGGTTGCCAATTTCTACATTGATGCCTCCATTTATCATGGGCTGTCTCCTGATCGTTTTTGTCCTGCAATCACAAAGAACAGCAGTTAGTCATTTTTGAGCTGTCTCTAGCATGTTCCACCCTAAAATAGTACAAATTACATTTCATTTCTCTTTAATCTTTCAGAGTAACAGGATGAAAAGGTGTTTTCTGCAGAGGCCATTAGAAAACTCTTCCCCTTTTCAAACCGAGCAGCAATCCGAGTCTCTGTGTACACCTCCCATAAACTCCAGGTAGCTTTTTGTTGTTTTGCTCAGCTTGGCTGTAGTGCTGTGGATCCACCCCAAGAGCTCACTCCTCTATAACCTGAGTTCCTTCTCTTATGCCCAGATTTTCTCCACTTCCCATGGAAAGCCTTGCAGATTCCCTGCAGAGGGAGCAGAACTGAGTCACTGCCCCTGGCTCACTTGCTCCACTTCCCTCTCAAGTCAGCTGCTCCAAGTCGGTTGTAATCTGCGGACAGGCAAATGGTTTCATTACCATGCATTAAAAATGGATGAACTTCTGGTGGCTCCACTTTGTGCTCCCTGCCAGTGCTTACTGGAAAGCTGAAGTTCAACTTGAACTTTTTCCAACTTCAATAAAGAGAGTGTCTTAGTTTTGACCTTGAGTTAAATATCAGCAAAGATAAGCCAGGGAGTTAGGCTTTAGTTGCTGAGTTCGACTCTTTCAGCTAAGGAGGTGATCTTAGCTCTGGCAACTGAAATAACCTCAGGGGGGTAATTTCTCCCAATGCAATATGTTCTCTAGAACTACAAGGGGAGTACAGGGAGGTCACAGTCAGGATGGTAAGAGCTGAGCCCCCCTTGTTTGGTTGAGAAAGATGCAGTCAGTGTCTGAGATCCAGCACCTGGAAGGGTCTGTGTTTTAGAGAGGGCACAGGAAGAACATGGCCTAAAAGCAGCATCCTCTGTCCAGCTCAACTGGCCAACATCTACACCTACACTGATACTTTGACTAGATAAAAATAGCTGAAAATACATTTTCAAACACAATTCTAAGGGGAAAAATTAAATCCTTATTGTGGTTGGCTCTGTTTCTCTGCTGAAGATCTATTATTTAGCAAACTGTTCTCAATGATTGAAGCCATTTACAGAGCAGAAACCAGCGGTGGGGATTTGGCTGTCGCTGAGCTTGGGTTCAGACACAGCCACCTGCAATGACATCTGTGGAGCCTGGGTGGCTCTGGTATGGACAGGGAATGTGTTCATCCTGTTGGATTCTCAAAGAGCACTGAAAAATTAATGCTTACTAATTAGCAGCAGAATTTTCAGGAAGGTGCTGGATGAGAGCAACTCCTAAGAGTCTTTTAGTTTGGAGGACTGAAACAGTCACATTTGCTGCAACACTTGACCACAGCTCTGAAGGACTTTACAAAAGAAGACATGGTCATGGTTCCAGAGAAAGGAAGGCAGCTGCTCAGGAACATCCAACAGGCCTGAAGCAAGTGATTTCTCTCCAATTCCTATTCCAGGTCTTCCCTGGCTGACCAAGTCCCTATTGCTACGAGTCTTTCCTTGTTAAATCTGCATGCCCCCTAGCATCACTTTCTCATTTCTCTGAACACAATAAAGTCAGCAGCTCTCTCAGGTGGCTGCACATGGAAGCAAGAGTCTTGCTTCCCCTGCCATCCAGCATGGCCAAAGTAAAAATGTCTGCTACACTGCCTAAGCTCAGTTATCAACTCTTCTGCAGCTGCATTCCAGATAAATATGATTCAGTGATGGAAGCTGGCTTCCTGGGTAAGATACTGCAGAAGTACAGTGATAACTCCAGGGCCTGGGACTCTGAAGCAGACAGTTTGGACTTTATTTAGATCTTCACTGTAGCATACAAAATTCAAGAGGACTAATCAAAGTAAATGAAGTCAACTGTGACCAGAAGCCAGGAATTCTGTGCAGGTTCTGTCTGAGAGCATCTCAAGAAGTGAACAACAGTAATTACATCAACCATATGCTTCCAAGGGGATACATTTATGATGTTCACTAATTTCACTAAGCCTCTGGATAAAATTGTGACCACTTCTACAGACTTGGGAAGGCTGAGCAAACTTGCTAAGGAAAACAGTACCTTTTCTTAGCTACTATACATGGAACACAAGTGTGAAAAACAGAGGTGATTGCTCCAGCAAGAACCAAACCATAACTAACACTCTGCATTCAGTGGTTTTGTGGCTTTTTTTCTGGGGTTTTTTGCATTGTTTGTTCTGTTCTCATTGTTTTGTTTTTATTATCTGGCCAATGTGGATTAAGTGATTTTTTTATATCAAAAAGATGCGCCTCCTTAAAAGATTTACTGCTTTACTCCACACACCAACGTAAAATGACTCACCTTCGTTTCCTTTTGCAAAGAAATAGTCCAATTACCAGAGTAGTGATCAGAGTCACCAGCAAAACAAGAGGAACAATGATTGCAATGCTTCCTGGAACAGAAAAAGGAAGCTACAGCTAATAACTTCTTCACAGCTATAAAAGAGTTAAATTAATTTTAAAAGAATAATTTCTCTCCCCCCAAATGCAATTTCCTATGGTTGCCTTCACTGATTCAAGATTTTAATGCTCACAGCATCACCATAGAACCCTAGAAGGCTCAGGTTGGAAGGGAGCTCAGAGATCATCCCCTCCACCCTCCCCACCATGCCCAGGGACACCTCTCAGCCAGACTCAGCTGCTCAAGGCCTCATCCAGCCTGGCCTGCAACAGCCCCAGCAAGGAGGCAGCCACAGCCTCCCTGGGCAGCCTGTGCCAGTTTCAATTTAATAAAAATCAAGATTTACCAAAAAGGACCTTTTGAGACAAATCCAGAGCTTTGTTTGTTTTGGATACCAATCTACCTTGGGCTTAATTCCCTACCCTCATTTGCAGTTTAGGAGGGTGTCTGGAATTGCTGAACAATTTGGAATGGCCACAGCCATTCATCTTCAGCAGTTTCTTGAAATCACACAACTCTCAATTTAAATATTGAGTAGAATCCCACTCTTGGCATCAATATGCATTTGTTACCTTACTTTGCAGGCAGAGGAGAAGCAGTAAGCAATATTCATGTCTAGCTGGCTGGTGCATTCCTGCATTTTACTGCATTGTACTTGAGAGCCAATAATTTTGTTATGTTGATACAGGCAATGAAGGGAACTACAATAATGCTTAATGTAGCAGAAAAACAGTGCACAGAGAACACAGCAGAGGAGGGAGCAGAGAAGAAGAAAATGGCCTTAACACTCCTTCAGCAGATAACCTCACTGAAAGGACACTGTCTGCGAAAATGAGGTCAGCAACTGGACCCCTCTAAGAGTTTCTCAGCTTTAATGGAAGTACCTGGCAACAAAGAAATAGAAGCAGCAAATAATTCTCTGTTATAAGAAGCTGCCCTTTGTAAACTACAGGACTGCAGCATTGCCTGTATGTCACACTGCTGAGTTGGTGCAAATGGAAACTGGTGCTGCCTGTTTCATAGCTTGTTTACTGATCTGCTAAAAACAGTAAGCCTTTGGCAGTTTCCCTTCTACATTAAACACAGTCCAAATAAAGAACTGGGAGAGATGCCTTGAATTCTGCCTGAAGGCTTACTGAAAAGCAAGTCAGGCTGTCAGGGGCCTGAGAGGAAGTACAGCTGAATAAAAACATGAGGCACCCTGAGTTTGCCCCAGTTTAAGAGAGTCAGCATGTAAAGGGTGCTACAGCAATGTTGTTTTAAGATGGCATTTGATAAATAAGTGGATAAAGTTCTGCTCCAATGGCACAAGAAGAAAAGGAACATGCAAAGCTCATTTTGTCTCAGGAGGTGGACACTTGAGAAGGCCCCCAGTGAAGCAGCCCTCGGGCAGGAGCAGCCACCCTGTGCTGACAGTGCTGCCTGGGCTCCAGCAGTGAGCCCCAGAGGAACATTCACTTCCCACCCCCTGGCACCTGTTTGCTCAGCGTGGAGTACTGATCTGGGTCCTGGCTGCCCTTTTGCCTGTATCCAGCTGACAAGTGTAGTTTCACCTGACTGGATGGCCAGGAGGATTTCATCTAAGCATCAGGCTGACTCAGCCAGTAGTTGTAGTGCTCCAACTGGGTGAGCTCTGAGTGAGAGACACAGAGCAGGGCACCACCAGCACACTTAGTGCACCCTGTGGAGCTCTGGACAGCTTAACCTACCAGTCCTCGTGGCAATGCCATGCTTTATGGTCACAGGAATCTTATAAAACTACCACAGGAGTTGTTCTCACAATGACTTTCACAGCAGCTAAAATCCAAGCTGCTGGAGACAGCCAGTGCTAAAGTTGTGGACTACTCATAACTCCATTTTTGATGCTTTCAGTAGGACTTAAATGGTCAGAGGTCTCCTACTAGCTTTCTGCACAGCAGAGATATCACCAAGTGCTTGCCACTTGATACAACTGCTCTAAAAGAAGTGCAGCCCAGTCCCGAGCAGTGAGCGTGCTCCGATGGCTTGCAGCCAAACCACCTCAGCAAACACAGACTCAATCCAGAAGTTCAGACACTCACATTTCCCCCTCCTTCTTTAAAGAAGAACAAAGCATAGGTATTTCATGACTCTAGAGCACAGTCTGAACTATCACCAGGTTAACATGTCTAACCTGAGCCAGATTTGAACAAGAGACAGCAGTGAGCTGAGGTACTTACTTGTGCTGATATTGTCAGACTTGCTGCTTTTGGGAGCTGGCCTCTCACACTGTGTGCCTGACCAGTTGGCTGAACATCTAAAAGGATCCAATGAAGATGATAAAGTTAATAGATGTCAGCTATTAGCACACTAACCTAGCAAAGGGACTACCAGCACCTTCTCAAGAGCTGCATGAATGACAACAGTGACTTTACAAACCAAACAACAAGCTTCATGGAAGGAGACAGCAGAACACTGCCATGGCACTGACAACACTGAGTACAGTTTTAGCTTTAAACTGCAGCTTTAGCAACTTCAGTTTCTATGATCACTGCAGTCTTTGCTCCAGAGTCCTTTTCTGACATTCTGGTGTAACAGAACCACAGGCATGAGCACGAGGAGCCCAGTGTGCTGTGAGCCCAGCTGCCAGCCACGATGCAATGACGAAGGAGTGCTGCAGCTGGACCCACAGCCAGGGTGATCTAGCAGGGTTTTATTTGCTGAGTATTTCACTTGCACCAGATTCACTGAGGCCTTTGATCTGGAGCTCCAACAGCCACAGCCATTCTGCACAGAGCATATCTGACTGCACATTAACTACCACATGCATTCAGTAACCTGCTGTGTCCATACCAAGCACCTCCTCTTAAGAGTTTTTCTGTCCATTTTGCTCTGGATAATGCAAAGTTTACTACAGAACAGTTCTTACAGGCTTGGCTGTAATAACTGACTCCAGCAATGCAGACTGATACTCATAAATTAACTAACTTCTCCTTTGCTTTGAGATTTAAACACTTTGCTGAGAATTCCACAATTCAATGGCTTTATCTTTCTAAACTCTGAACTAGAGATGTATTTGCAGAAAGCTGTACATGTCTGTGAGAACAAAAGCATGAAGAGCTGTCCTGCAGGCACAGGACCATCTTCTGGCTTCAAAGGGCTCTGAGTACTGGATGTGGTCAGAACACCTGCTCAGGGAGCCAGGTGCCTGCAGGAGCGCACAGTGAATATCCTTAGGCACATATTTCTTCTAGTAGGATTCAGACTGCTCTCCATGCACACAAGCAAACACAAGGAGTTTCTAGGTGCAGACTCAGCAGACCCATCAAAAATGGAAACAAATACCTGAATGAGATTCAATTGCTTATCCATCCTGTCATAAATATGATTAACTTGACTACACAGCCTCAAACCTTTCTTGTGGAAACCACAGGAAGCATCACTTTTCATCTCTCTCTGTTGCATATGGTGCAATGAATCTCATTTTTCCTAAGCACTTGTGAATTATTTATGAATTTCAACATGGGTTACCTCTAAGTGAGTGCAACAGAGCATTACCCTGCACGTTTCTAAGAGCCTTCCCAGGGGTTTAACAACCTACAGAGTTTAGCAGTGGACATGCTTAAGGACTGGCATTGCTCTGTAATACAAGAAGTCTGAGAAGGTACAAAATACTCCAGATAAAAAAGAGGAATCCTTACAGAAGAGCCCTAGACAGCTTTGCTGGTGGTGGCAGTGTTTGACTCTCTTTGTCACTGCAGAGGCAATGTGTCTGCTCCTAAACCTACACCAGCATAATCCAACACTCGGAGCAACCTCTTCGCTGGGTTTCAACTAAAGCTGAATTTTTCAGGGGGGAGTTAATTTAATTTTTGGTAAGATCTGTTATGAAGGTGCTTAACTCAACCTCTGCAGAGGTCAGGCAGAGCTGCTCTTTACAGACATGCCTATCAGAGATGGTCTTTACAAACATGTTTGCCAAGTGCCAGCTGATTCACACAACAGACGAACCGTGTGGGACTTTTGGAAGTTCTTCTTCATTGGAAGAAGTCTGTTTGTTAGATAAGCTAAACACAGCTAAATTTCCTCACTGCAAAGGAGGCCCTCAGTTACTAATCAATGACACAACTTATGGCTTGCAATGATGTGTTCCAAAACTGAAGCCAACGCTTGTTGCCCCTCGAGCACAGTCCAGCTCACTTGGAACAGATGATTTTCATCTTCGCAGTGAGGCACCTGAATTATGCTTTACAACCCCCTTCCTAGCAGTTCTACTGAAATGATTGCACTGACAGTCCAGTTTAACAAGATACTGTTCAAGGAACTTGCTTGCTTTGTTTGTTTTCAGAAGATCACTGTTCAACACATGTCTGCAGAATATTTCCCGTTTGTAGGGTAC
Organism: Semnornis frantzii; assembly: GCA_013399775.1. Taxonomy (NCBI): domain Eukaryota; kingdom Metazoa; phylum Chordata; class Aves; order Piciformes; family Ramphastidae; genus Semnornis; species Semnornis frantzii. The sequence continues at coordinate 63,610 of VWYK01098116.1, forward strand.
CACCAGCAGGATCTGTATTTTCTGGAAGATTCTGTGGGGATCCAAACTGCTGGCATGTGGCAGCCAGGCAATAAAGACTACCTCTTACTGCAAGTTCTGCATCATCGCTGTTGGGGGTTCAGCTGATGTGATTAAAACTTGTTACAAGGGGCAATTTGCATTTAGCACTCCGCCAGTGAAAGGCATCTTGGAGAGTTAGACAGATCTTAACTCCAGACTGAAATGGTCATGGCGAAAGCGCCAAACCTTTCTGCTGTGCAAGGGAATCATTACTCTAAATCTGCCTTCCAACAGCTTGAACAATCTAAGATAGTGACACTAGCCAAAGAATCCCTGGGAAGCTTGCAAGGATAAGCCTAGGAGAAAATTGTGTATACAAGTACAGTTATGCTCTTCAAGGTTCCCGAGCAGATAGGACACGACAAGGGCTGGTGAAGAAAGAAACCTTTCAGCTGTAGATGTAGCAAACAGAGCAGCACACAGGGGTAGGAAGATTTGCCTTTCTTTACCTAGCTTGGTGTTGTACAAGTCAGCAATACTGAAACTCTTCTGAGGTATTTGATAAAAATCTCATAAAAACACAACAGCTACTTGGCACTTCGGTGTCTTCTTTTTCCCCCCAGTGCTTGCTGGCTCAAATAAATTGGATTGGACTGAAGCTGACAGGATAGTAGGCATTGCCTTCTATACTCAGAGGTAAAATGATTGCCCATTCATGGTCCAGCAAGTTAGTAAAGACTTGTCCTGGGCAGACAGAAGAGAAACAGCAATGAAGCCCAGGGGAGCGGTGCGCTGTCTGCAGAGGATTAGCCATGAGCAGGCATGAGAACAGCAATGGGTTTGGGCCACAGACAGCTGGTCCTGTAGGAACATGGGAAATGGCCAATTTCACTTTTCTTCAAATACCAAACAGAAATTGTTTTTAATAACAACATGTTCTGAAATTAGGTCATCGAAGCTCGGCCTGCCCAGTACGTAGTAAGGGAAGTGAGTTGTGGTTCAGTTTGATGCACCCTTTGTACCCTCCCAAATGGTCTGACACCAGGAGCTGCTCTGCAGCACTGCCCACAGTTGGACAGAGTGGGGAGGGGACACTTGCAGCACAGCAAACAAAAAGGCACTAAAGAAGCAGAACTACAGAAAGTCCCTGGCTTTACTAGAGTGTGTCTGGAGAAGGGCCATGAGGATGAGCAGAGAGCTGGAGCACATCTCCTATGAGCAGAGACTGAGGCAGTTGGGGCTGTGCAGGCTGGAGAGGAGAAGGTTCCCAGGTGACCTTCTTGTGGCCTTGCAGGATCTGAAGGGGGCTACAAGAAAGCTGGGGAGGGACTTTTTAGGCTGTCAGGGAATAGAACCAAGCTAGAAATGGGGAGATTCAGACTGGATGTTAGGAAGAAGTTGTTGAGCATGAGGGTGGTGAGAGCCTGGTAGGGGTCGCCCAGGGAGGTGGTGGAAGCCTCATCCCTGGAGGTGTTTAAGGCCAGGCTGGATGAGGCTGTGGGCAGCTTGATGTAGTGTGAGGTGTCCCTGCCCATGGCAGGGGGGGTGGGACTGGATGGTCCTTGTGGTCCCTTCCAACCCTGACCGATTCTGTGATTCTAGGCTTACCAAGAACCAAGGAGAAGTGCCAGTGCCTACTCAGAGCTGCAGTTAACAGACACAGCTGGAAGGAGCTGAGGAGCTCGAGAGCGAATCAGCCGGATTCAGGCGAGTGCTGCAAGGCACTATGGTGAACACCTTAAGGTGCAAGCCTCCAGCTGCCAGCAGAACTGATGATCTAAAGTAACTACCAGAGAGAATGTTAATATCAGGGCTGAGAGAGAAAGGACTGAGTAAAGGTTGCAGCTGTGTGCTGGCAAGGGCACTCCTGCAGCACGCTGCAGCGCTCACACCCGCCTGGGCTGCAGGGAGAGGCTGCTTGGGAAATGCACTCTGAGACACAGTGCCTGCGTGAGGGGAATTATGTACTTCAAGGAAGTGGTGTTACAAAAGAGAGATGTTTTAAAATGTTAACCTGCAATTATAAAGATGTCCCCCTTGTAATGAGGAATAGTCAGAATGAAGATATTTACAGTTCAGGAACTGGTGCTGCAGCTGTTGCAGACTCTATTAATGAGAGGAAATGTCTCTTCTCTGGCTTTGTGTAACCCTTACAGGTCAGTGCACTGAAGCACTCTAAACTCAATTACATGGGCACTTGACCACAAGGAACCATTTGACTATAAAATGTCTGAACAAATAGAAAAAGCTAGTAAAAAAGATAATTTGCTGGCACTGTGCAATTTTGTTGGGTTTTTTACCCCTCTTTTTTCTATCCCTTTTTTTTTCTTTTTCCTGCCAAAGGCATTGTCATAAAAATACAATATAGCACACATAATATGCACTTGAAAGTGCTTGAGTAGACAACTGCTATCCAGTTCAATATGCCAGTTGTATCAAATACTGACAGCACTGGAAGATTAGTCTGGAAGCACAACAGGACCTGAGAACACTTACTACAAAGTAGAAGTGGAAAGGGAATGGGAAAATGTTTCTCACCTCTAAGTGATATTTATATCTCATAATACAAAGTAATTTGCTAACTTTGCTTCTCTCTCTAGTCAGGACACAGTCAAATTCCCTAACAAAGGCATCCAGCCTCAGGACTTTTGTGGGAGACTCCTGTTAACGTTTCTCTGGAGGACCTCTCACCATTATTGCCACAACTGGTTGGCAGACAGGAGAACATCTGGATTATAATGATTCACTACCTGTATGGAATTGCATTGAAAGAGATCAAAATAATCCTCCTTTTCCCTCAGCCTCTGTGGGATGACAGAGGCTAACAAAACCCTTCCCTAAACCTGACCACTGAACTATCCCTTACAGTAAATAAATGCAGCACTACTGTTGGAGCTGAGCTTTTCTCCATGCAGGGACATAGGATAACAAAACCCTTGCACTAAACCTGATCACTAAACTACCCCTTGCAGCAACTAAACACAGCAGTGCTGTAGGAGCTGTACTTTTTCCACACTGGGGCTGACATTACAGAGTTATGCCCACAGATAAACCTTGAAGATACAAACAACTTCCATAACAATAAACGAGCAAAACCCACCCCAGCTTTGATCAGCAGCACATCTGGTACCTCCTCCTTGACTCTGGGGTTTAATTATTTTCAAATAACTTTTCAAAAACTATTTTATGCATGAGGAAATCATATTTTAGTGGTTTGTATCCTGAGGATTGGTTGGTATCTTTATGAGGAAAACAAGGAATTGAATGCAGAAGCTAAGGGATGGCAAGTCTGTGATGCCACTTGAAAGTGAAATACAGACCACCCTGCACTTCAAGAAATCAAGAAATTGTAGGATCCCAAAGCAGGCACAACAAGAGACAACTGCTTTTGAAGAACCTTAAGGAGCTTACATTTAGTAACAACATCCATGAAACAATAAAATATGACTTTAAATGAACATGAGTTTTAACATGTACATGACATTATTAAATGCAAATCATCATTCATGGTTGCTGCATGGTGTTCACTGCCAAAGAAAGAGCCTTTGGCTGCAACTCAGCCCCCAGCACCCCAAGCCAGTGTCTGAGGGTCACCACCCATGCTCTGAGCAATGTGCACCTATGCTGCACAAGCTTTAATATAAAGACTAAGCTTCTCTAGATGAGTAGTACTGTAGCTGACATTGCATTGAGCACCAAGGAAGAGATTAAAATGGGTAAAGGAAGGTTGAGGACTGAGTGGATCAGTAGGCATACAACAAGCAATGCTCCTCTCTCCTCAGAGAGGCAAAGCAAGCAGCCACGGGCGGCAGCAGCTACTATGCAAGTTTGAGCCAAATAAGGTTAAATGTGCAGAGAAAATACACAAACTGCTCTTTTCCAAGGTCTTCTCATTCCTTGCTTTCACTACCATTCTTTGGACATTTACTTGTGCTTAATTCTCAAACTACTACTACTACTAGGTTGCTACTGCGGTGCAAACTGAGTGAAAGCTCTGCAATATAAAGTTAAAGCATGCTGATTGTGCTCACATTTGAGACATTTGTAAGGTGCTCTAACTTGAGAAAGCAAGTTCTCAGAGAACCAGCATAATGCTGTGTCATTGCTGTTGCAGTGGTAGTTGGGAGCTCATCAAACACACCCCAGGAAGCCACATGAAAGCAATGTTTGCAAGGGGCCTGATCAGATTCTGTTCTGTCTTCCGCTGCCTTCCACGGTTACAGCTGCTGCCTTCTCTTTGTCTTCTCCATGCTGCCTTCTGCTCAGCCTTCAGAAGCTACCAGTCAGGGGACTGCACAGTGCAGTCTCTTTTGTGTCCACAACTGCACTGTGTTTGTGCCTTAAGCTTTTTTTTGAAGAGGTTTGCCATAGTTATGAGCTTTACATTTACTCAGGAACTTGCACATACTGGCAGCTTTGATGCCTCATGTATCTGCTTACATGAGAACTGCTCAGAGCTGAGGGTTGTTCCACAGGGCAGGGATGTCAAGAGGAAGGTATGGCACCACAGGAGCATGAGCTGGCTGGAAGCTCCTCTACCAAGAGGAATGCTTTCTGCTTCCACTTGACAAACACCTGCGTGTGGGCTCGCACACCCAGCAGTGCTTCTCTCCAGTCTTCTGGAGACAGCAGTGCCAGACACATGCTGCTTGTTTATCTGACCCCTGCACGAAGTATCTTTCCTAGTTTCTCCATGTCTGCACTCCCAAGTTCAAGCTTGAAGAGATCCACTTTGAAGAGATGTCCTCTCCCCATGTGTTCAGGCCTGTCTTTAACCTATTACTTCACCAAGGTTACCAGTTCAGAAATGATTCATTCTCCCTCCACCCTTCACTTCACAGTTCCTTCTGTCACCAAAGTGCTGCTTTTGTTCAAGCCCCTGTGCTATGTGTGCTTTTTAGTTAATCTCAAAGACCACTGATTTGCTCTCAAGGTCATGCAACTACTTACTGCAAGCAATTAAACTATCCCTGATGACTTTTACTTCATTATAGAGAAATCATCTTCATTCCGATGTGGAAAGACACCAACTGCAACCCGGAGCTCTCTGAAGAGCCAACACATCTAGCCACAGGCAACTCGCTTAATGCTCTGCATTATCCTCTCAACTCCCCTCTCTTTCTGCTGATGCTTAGGCAGCAGAGGCTCTGGACTACAGACACACAGAACTGTACACACCTCTGTGCAAAAAGTAACCAAAGGAGGAATAAATTACTCTCCTTTTAATTAGCCAGGATAATGTAATATAACTTATTTCACCTTCAAGTCCTCAGCCACAGTCACGAAGCATTGCTCAAAACCATCTCTTTGCATTTATTTGGCTTTAGTAAATGGTCAATATGATTTATTTCTTCTACCTGTTTTGACTGTAAACATACAACAGAAATTCTCTTTCATTCTATCTCTATAATGCCAAGTGTAGGGGGTTATGATTTGATGGTATTTGCTTGCAGATGATAGTAACAGTCATAGATGGCATCTCTTAGCATACAAACAACAGTAAGACACAAAATGATGGAGATAGAGCAAGCTATAGTCACTCTGAAGGTGTAAAAGACACAAAGCTGAGAGAGCTGAATGTTCTGTACTACAGAAACTGACAGAGCACTTCATAACAACAACGATTGCCTTATGTGGTTGAAAGTCCTTTCTGTTTTCATTGCTATAATAAAAAACATATAATTTCTCCCCAAATCTTGCTCATTACTAAGCCAGAAGACAGACTAATCTAAACCACTGACAGTTTGAAGAACTGTTTGTGAAAGCAATAAAGCATCTCTGGGTTACTTCCCACCTGACTCTGATCTCCTGCTCATTCTGTTTTCAGTGGGTTGGTGAGGTGACTGGAGCCATTCAGTGTCACATCCTTCTGTAGCATGGAATCATTCGGGTCGGGAAAGACCCTCGACATCACCAGATCCAACCACTAACCTTACTCCCCTGAGTCCACCACTACACTGTATCGCCAAGCACCGCGTCTGAAAGACCTTCAAACACCTCCCTGGGCAGCCTGTTCCAGCGCCTGACCAATCTTGCAGAAGGAAATACTTTTCTTGATCTGCAGCCTAACGCTCCCCTGGTGCAGTCTGAAGTCATTCCCTGTTGTTTTATCACTAATAACCTGTAAAAAGTGCCCAGCACCTCCCTCTCTCCCTTGTCCTTTCAGGCAGCTGGTGAGGGCAGTTAAGTTCTCCCCTCAGCCGCCTCCTCCTCCAACTAAACAGCCCCAGTTCCCTCAGCTGTTCTTCAGCAGTCTCACGCTCTAGGCCCTTCACCAGCTTAGTTGCTCCCTGTTGGACCCACTCCAGTGCCTCAGTGTCTTTCTTGTACTGAGGTGCCCAAATCTGCCACATAAAAACCGCTCCTCATCCCATTAGTGAGCAGTACTAAAGCTGTCCCTACAACCTTAGTATGTGGGTACTAAAGAGAGGAACTCCACATGAGATAAAGACACCTTTGGTGATGCATTTTGCAGAAAAGGTCAGGACCTCTGATAGGAAATTCACAACCTTTGTTACTGAGCAAGGACAGGATAGGCAGAGGGGAAAATGCACTGCTAAGAATAGTGCTGAGAATTAACAGCACTCCACAGATTGTGGAGGACCTTATACCTGTTCTCCCTGCCATGGGTTTGAATAGGGAGGAGGAGAAGGTGTGAAAACTGCTTTCCCCCCCTCCCTGCAGGCTTAAATGGGGAACAGCAAAAGGCCTTTCCCCACTCGTGTGCTGAGCCCTGTGGCAGCCCACACTGGGATGGGGCTGGTGGCTGCCTGGGTCTGTGTGCCCAGGGTAAATGGCAAATGGACACTGTGTCTAGAAAAGCATAAACAGAGAGGAGAAGGCATCAGGTGCCTGCCTTAGTTCCTGCCTTAAGCACCCCCTGCCTTGACAGAGCTCCTGTTTGGCCCATCCTTGCTGTTGGCCAGCTCCTAGCTTTTCACAGGGCTCTGGGTGTGCACTGTCCCTGCCTTTGGATGCCTCTCCTCACTNCTCTCCCCATGTGTTCAGGCCTGTCTTTAACCTATTACTTCACCAAGGTTACCAGTTCAGAAATGATTCATTCTCCCTCCACCCTTCACTTCACAGTTCCTTCTGTCACCAAAGTGCTGCTTTTGTTCAAGCCCCTGTGCTATGTGTGCTTTTTAGTTAATCTCAAAGACCACTGATTTGCTCTCAAGGTCATGCAACTACTTACTGCAAGCAATTAAACTATCCCTGATGACTTTTACTTCATTATAGAGAAATCATCTTCATTCCGATGTGGAAAGACACCAACTGCAACCCGGAGCTCTCTGAAGAGCCAACACATCTAGCCACAGGCAACTCGCTTAATGCTCTGCATTATCCTCTCAACTCCCCTCTCTTTCTGCTGATGCTTAGGCAGCAGAGGCTCTGGACTACAGACACACAGAACTGTACACACCTCTGTGCAAAAAGTAACCAAAGGAGGAATAAATTACTCTCCTTTTAATTAGCCAGGATAATGTAATATAACTTATTTCACCTTCAAGTCCTCAGCCACAGTCACGAAGCATTGCTCAAAACCATCTCTTTGCATTTATTTGGCTTTAGTAAATGGTCAATATGATTTATTTCTTCTACCTGTTTTGACTGTAAACATACAACAGAAATTCTCTTTCATTCTATCTCTATAATGCCAAGTGTAGGGGGTTATGATTTGATGGTATTTGCTTGCAGATGATAGTAACAGTCATAGATGGCATCTCTTAGCATACAAACAACAGTAAGACACAAAATGATGGAGATAGAGCAAGCTATAGTCACTCTGAAGGTGTAAAAGACACAAAGCTGAGAGAGCTGAATGTTCTGTACTACAGAAACTGACAGAGCACTTCATAACAACAACGATTGCCTTATGTGGTTGAAAGTCCTTTCTGTTTTCATTGCTATAATAAAAAACATATAATTTCTCCCCAAATCTTGCTCATTACTAAGCCAGAAGACAGACTAATCTAAACCACTGACAGTTTGAAGAACTGTTTGTGAAAGCAATAAAGCATCTCTGGGTTACTTCCCACCTGACTCTGATCTCCTGCTCATTCTGTTTTCAGTGGGTTGGTGAGGTGACTGGAGCCATTCAGTGTCACATCCTTCTGTAGCATGGAATCATTCGGGTCGGGAAAGACCCTCGACATCACCAGATCCAACCACTAACCTTACTCCCCTGAGTCCACCACTACACTGTATCGCCAAGCACCGCGTCTGAAAGACCTTCAAACACCTCCCTGGGCAGCCTGTTCCAGCGCCTGACCAATCTTGCAGAAGGAAATACTTTTCTTGATCTGCAGCCTAACGCTCCCCTGGTGCAGTCTGAAGTCATTCCCTGTTGTTTTATCACTAATAACCTGTAAAAAGTGCCCAGCACCTCCCTCTCTCCCTTGTCCTTTCAGGCAGCTGGTGAGGGCAGTTAAGTTCTCCCCTCAGCCGCCTCCTCCTCCAACTAAACAGCCCCAGTTCCCTCAGCTGTTCTTCAGCAGTCTCACGCTCTAGGCCCTTCACCAGCTTAGTTGCTCCCTGTTGGACCCACTCCAGTGCCTCAGTGTCTTTCTTGTACTGAGGTGCCCAAATCTGCCACAAAAAAACCGCTCCTCATCCCATTAGTGAGCAGTACTAAAGCTGTCCCTACAACCTTAGTATGTGGGTACTAAAGAGAGGAACNATGGACACTGTGTCTAGAAAAGCATAAACAGAGAGGAGAAGGCATCAGGTGCCTGCCTTAGTTCCTGCCTTAAGCACCCCCTGCCTTGACAGAGCTCCTGTTTGGCCCATCCTTGCTGTTGGCCAGCTCCTAGCTTTTCACAGGGCTCTGGGTGTGCACTGTCCCTGCCTTTGGATGCCTCTCCTCACTTGTGCACCACTCTGTGCAAACTTGCAGGCTTGGCCAGCCCTGGGGTCCTTTGGGGGAGCTGCCGGTGGCACCCGGACCACACAGCAGCCCATTTCCTGGCTGCTGTTCTGCACTGGGCAGACCTGAGCAGTTTGGCTCTGCCCTGTCCTGCAGAGGCAGCGTTGCTCCCACGGATCCCTGTCTGTGGCAGTCTGTTTGGAGACACTCCTGACTCAGACAGCTTTGCCACCTGCCCTGGGCTGCTGCTGCCTCCATCCAGGCTATTGGACATTGCTTGCAGCGCCAGGAGGCAGCCGAGCTGCAGAGAAACCCAGCAAGGGAGCACTGCCCAGTGCCTATCTCACCTCTCTGAGTAAAGCCTGCTGCTGTGCCCTTAATTCCCTGCTCAGCCTCATTGACAGTGGAGGGAAGCTGTGTTTGTAGCTCAGCCTTCTGCATTTTCTGACTGCCTGCATCTCTAAATCTGTCTATAATATCTTATAGAAGAATTCCTGACCACATTAGAACCTGTGACCAAATCTAAAATAGTTCTGTATGCAGCTTGGGGTGAGGCTTTCAGGAAAACAAAATAATTCTGTTTTTATAATTCCTGCCTCAGCCACATTAATTCCTTGCCTCCACGACAGTACCCAATGAGATCTGACAGCACATTCTGCATCCTTTGGAGACTGACAGAGCATTCACAGAACCACAGAACATTAGGGCTTGGAAGGGACCTCCAGAGAGCATCCAGTCCAAGCCCCCTGCCAGAGCAGCATCACCCAGGGCAGGGCACACAGGAACACAGCCAGGTGGGCTTGGGAAG
>VWYK01098116.1:73550-87451 GCA_013399775.1 Semnornis frantzii
GCTGCCAGCCCCAGCTGCCTCAGCCTGGCCTCACAGGAGATGTTCACTGCCTGTAGCAGCTTGGGGGCTCTGGGCTGGGCTCTCTCCAGCACTTCCTTCTATACCTGAGGCGCCCAGTCCACTGAAACTGGGGACCAACTTCACAGAAACTTCCTTTTTCAGTAGTTCACATCCAGTCACATTGAAGCCTTAGTTCATCCTCACACTGGTTAGGTGAAATACACAACTGTTTCCAGTGTGGACCTGGTATTTACTGCATTTGTTCTCAAAAAGGATTGGAGATAGGAAAGCAAAATAAAAAAGAGACCCTGTCAGCATCAGTTGGTAAGAGGAGAGTCTGTTCTCACAGGCTTCAGGTTCCTCTGTATAATTATGGTTTTAGTGTTGCCCTTTAGAATAGAGAAATCTTATTCTCTGTTGTCTTTACTGAAGGATAATAAGGGCTTGATTATGTATAAGTTTTGCATTCCCAACTGATGTGGCTGTGTGTGAGAGGAGCTCTTGCTGAATGCCAATCAGCTCAGCCATTTCTACTTATTCTAAGGACCACCCACCCGTGAACTGCAGGCTGGTTACAAAAAATGTTAGCCCTTAGCTGAGCACCCCCCAGAGATCAGACAGATGGCATGGCATGGCCAGACATGGAGGTTTGAGGGATAACAATGGACAGAAAGCCTTTGAGCTTCTGTTCCCTGGCACAGTGGCTCTCATGAAGCATGGCAGTACTTCATTTCTTCCTACTTGTCAGTGTGAGCTTGGTAAAATTATAAACAAGCTCCAGTGAAGAATTAAATTGGTGCCAGAAAACCCACAAGATACTGGGAGCAACTAGAGCTTGAATTGAGGGTGGCAAGCAGAACAGAGACTTACTGAGTTCCACTTCTTCCTCTCTATCAATTAACTGTCCTCAACTTCATCAAACAACTTCTATTTGCCTCTCTTCCCTTTCCTCTAAGTCACCTTGGCTTCATTAAAATAAAGGACAAAGAAAGAACAAGGCAGGCATTCAGAAGACAGAGACTGTTTGCCAGGCACAAGCAGCGGTGGGCACCCTACCCCAGCAGTCACTCTGCAGAGCCAAGAGGAGCACTGCTTTCATCTGGCTGCTGGAGGTGCACAGCCCAGCTCTGGATGACACAGACTAAAGGCTTCAAGCAGCCACGTCCCACACAAATGTTGATCAAAGACCTTCTCCAAAGTTTAAGCAGTAGTAGTTAGGTGACTAATCTGCTTTCCACTGGGTTTGTGAGTGCACAAGGCAGAGAGTTCATTGCTTGAGAACACTGACAAAGGAATTATGCTCAGATTCTTCTAAAAAGTAGAAGATTGTTCTCCATGCCTGGGCACTGCCATTGCTCCCCACCAGGCAACTGCAGCACAGCCCCACAGCAGTTTGTGCTCACAAACCATGCACAGAGATGAGATCCAAGCTGCTGTAGTTCCATACTTCACCCCAATCCAGGTCTCTGCCTTGTGACTTCCATTCTGACTTCTGCAGCACAACTCAAGAGTAAAGCTCTGCTGATCTGCCTGGTATTGCAGTGCTCTATGTCTGCCTTACAGCAATTCCAGAGACTAAGGCTGCTGCTTTCCCAGATGGGGATTAAAATCCTGTCTCTAAGAAATAGACCTTAAATCCTTCAGAGAAATACAGCATCCAAATATATCCATATTATACTTTTTCTCTTATTCTTTCCTGCCAAGGGAGAAGCCAATGTTAGGATGCAGCTCACCAAATTTTCTGTGATAAGTTTCCATTTTACAGCATTATTTCAATAAAGTTCGCAATGAGATTTATGAATACAAGTTCAACTCCTGAAGTGGTCCCTAAATAGCTTTTCAGTTCCTTTCCTTGCATAGAGAAGAAGTAGGAACTCGGATCTGGGCTGCAGAACTTGTGCAATGTCACTCTGCTAAACCTTATGCTGTGCAGGATTAGCTTGCTAAAATCTTCTCAAAATAGGAACAATAAAAAAAATCTCTCAAAATAGGAACAATAAAAAATCTCTCAAAATAGGAACAACAAAAAGCCAAGAGGCAGCTCCAGCATCTTCAACTGACTCCCTGAAGAGAAAGTTTTTTTAGGTCTCTCTCTAATGATATGGACACTGCACAAGTATGTTTGAACATCCTCATCAGTGCAGCTAGCACAGGGTAAGTGTGAGCTAGAGCAAGGAGCCCCCAGACTGAGCCTGCGCCGTGGAATGCATGTGAACGTGCATGACTGGATCCAATGAGCTGTGGCCTGAAATGATGTCACGGGATGTGCAGCATTAAGTGTAAGGTTAAACCTACTTGCATCTCGGTTCATTAAACGCAGTTAAAGTGCAAATTCCCTCATTCTGACAGTAGTAATCACAAGGGTTCACTTTCTGGTCACAGCGCTGACTTTTAAACCCCACAGAGCATCTGCAGAATTTCAGTAAAATAGACCTAGATAAATATTCTACCTCGTGCTGGGCAGACTTTAAATACATTATATAGAATGATGGCACGACACACACAGGTGCACAGGCACACACCCACAGGCAACGACAGTTACACTCTGCACTCCCTGGCAGCTCCAAGCTGACTATGCCAAAACGTTTGCTCTTCGGCATCGCTCAAAAGCTGCTCGAGTGCCAGGCCTGTGCTAAGGGATGGGTTCAGCAATCTAATGCTCTCAACACAGTGTTATTTGCAGCTCTGCTACACATTGCTGTTGACTGATCCAGAGGGCAATGGCTTTCCAACTGCTCCTGATGGCTTTCTTAGCAGTGTTCACAGTGCTAGCGTATGCTGCAGCAGCCATGCACTGTAAATCCATACAGAAGTTGAGGCCTGGCACTGGTTTTCCTTGAGATGCTATGGTGTTCTCTGTCAAGTTGAAAAACAACCAGCAAGTTTTTGTAAGGAAAAAGAAAGGAAGAATCACAGGCTTCCAAAACTGCCATTTTAGGTATTCAAGCAAATGAATCACCAGACTTAATCATTGTATTTGGGCCTTATATATTATAGCTGTGAGACTCCTCTTTGGCTGAGATTTTCAAGTCTCTGTAGTCATCAGCTAAAGTCATTTAAGAAGATAGAAATAGTCAGTGAAAGGGGCTGGATCAAAACAGTCTGGAGAGACAGGCAGGCATTTACAGCATTTCCAGGACTACCCTGCAGAACTGCATTCCCCAGTCTGCAAGCCCAAAGCTGCAGACATTTATTGTCAAATTCTTTTCAGCAGTGCGGCATCCACAGCTTTGCCCCTGTGCACAGTCAGAGGGCACAGAGTTCCTGGGGAGGATCAGTTGCTCTAACAGGAATCAGACCACAAAATTCAGGCACTTCTCTGTGTAACTCCCTGGTGAGCCTGAGCACTCTTTTAATATCCTCTGCCTCACACACCTCAGGAGAACGAGGGGATGGCTGCCTTTGTATTGACAAAGCTGTAATGCCACTTCCCTTCGGACAGCAACCTACTCTTATCACCTTGGAAATGAGGCACTTGAGTCCAATTCACTGTTCAAACACCTCCTCTGTTCCTGAAGGACAATCTGACCTCTGGGTTGTTCTGAGGAGTGGAAGACTGTTCCACAACAGCGTTTCAGCAGTGCAGAAAAGACCAAATTGTTTATTAGGCAAAAATAAAAAAACCTAGGAGTGTGCCTAGGTAGCTCAGGGTAACTGAGAGAGGGAACAAATTAATTTCTTGCAACAGTGACTACTGTATTTTGTATGTAGCAGCTGAAAACAGAAGATCCACCATAGCTCTCAAGAAAGGACTAGCATGTAGGCTTTTCTACCTTCAGACACTACTCCACCTAGACCACAGTCACTTTCCCTCTGGTATTTGATGCCTGGCCTTAAGAAATGCATCCTTGACCATGGTGCAGGAGGGACAGCACAATCCCACCAGAGAACAGCCAGGCTCTTGTGGGCAGTGTGAAGGTTAGGGCAGCTACGAGAGAACTGTCAGCATATCCTCAGACCCATAGAGCAAATAAACACTGGCATTAGCCTTCCTCTTCTCTAGCCACAGGAGGAGTGCACTGCTCCCACCTCTGACCATCTTTAGAGAAGAGAAGATCAAATCCACCTTTGAGAAGCAGTGGAGATCAATCATCCTGTACCTCTGGACTCCACTCCCAAACAAGTGTCTGGACAGGCTTTGGATCTGGCCTGGCAGGATTAGGAGTCTCAAAAGAGGTAACCTTTTCTCTCTATGCATTCACAATCCACACCCTAGATACACACGGTGCAGAGAGGTAGACTCGGGGTCAGGTCAGGGAAAAAAAATGGTAAAAAATACTGCAACCAGCACCTTTGGCATCTTAGAGAGCTCAAAAGCACAGACACATGCAGAATAACGTCACCACTTGTTGACACACAGAGACTTCAGTGGCAGGCAGAGTGCAGGATACTCACAGACAGACAGGCAGGTTTGTCTCTGGGTCCAGCTGGCAAGTGCCACCGTTGTAACAGTAGCCATCACACAACTGACAGGTCGAGGCAATCTTTCCATTAGTGCAACTGTCACGGTTAGAAAACAACAAATTGCAGTTGGCATTGGTTGAAACCTGGTGAAGTCCCTTACAGCTATCTCTAGATATTAGGTTCTCTGTGATGAGGGTGCTGGAAAATGGTTGCCCAGGGAGGCGGCTGAGGCCCCATCCCTGTGAGACATTCAAAGTCAGGAAAGATGAGGCTCTGAGCAACCTGCTCTGGTGGAGGATGTCCCTGTGTACTGCAGGGGGGTTGGACTGGATGCCCTTTAAAGGTCCCTCCCAACCCAATGCATTCTCCAGTTCCATACTAAGATACCAAGTTTATGACATGTGTAAGCCCTACTGATTGCAAGGACTCTAAGTTTCAACTCTGAGAAGCTCTGAGCCGTTACACAAAATACTTCAATCTTTCTCTTTACAACAACAGACTCTAAGGACACAGCAGTCACTCAGCCACGCTGCAGCACCTTCTCCAACACACATCTGCCTTAGCACACAGCATGGCACAGCAAACTTCAGCAGTGTGACGAAACTCAACTGCCAGTTCTAGCAAGCATTCCAGTTTCCCAACGCAAAGACCCATTCGGTCTCTTGCTACCTTATACTGAGGGAACTCAGCGAAGAGTGCTCCAAAAGTTGGTGTCCAAAGGCAGGAGCCAGGGTGTTTTGCACGGGAGGGAGCCATGCAGGAGCTGTTCTGGCCTCTCCCAGTCTCATGAGCTGCAGAGGTTGATGTGCTGCAATCGCCACTACACAGAGGACGCTGCAGACGCTCGACACTTACTTGCAGACGACGTCGTTGCTGTCCTGGTCGATGATGCAGCGTGCCCCATGACACCTGCTGCACCTGTCCACCTCGCACCTTGGCCCCTCGAAGCGCCCTGGACAGACACACTCCACGCTGCCGTCCTCGGAGATGGTGCAGGACTCGGAGTTGACGCAGTAGTGGTGGCAGATGTCTGCAAGCAACACCACAGCAATCACCACAGGACCCCGAGCGCGGCACAGGAGAAGACCACCTCTGCTGCTTCTTACACAGGTGCAACAATCACAGCCTAAATAAGGCTGGTGGCTCGCTGGAGACCACGAGAATCAGCAATGCCCCGCAAACAGCTACAGAATATATTAACAATGCAGTCTTGGGAAGAGAATTAGAACCAACTCATAAAAAAGAGCTCCCCAACCCCTTCCAGATGTCACCCATTTATGGCATCATCCCACATAATATACAGACTACTGATGAGAACAGCAGAGTCCTCTTAATGTGTTTAATGAGACATTGGCTGAATAAAAGTCTTTGGGTACATCTGTATTACCATGAGCAGCACTATGATCAACTGAAATGGGAACAGTGTTGTGAAATAATGAAGTTTTATTTTCATTTATCCACATATTAAAATTTCATTAAGTTCTAACAATAATACATAAAAACATAACCCACAAGTTCTACCAAAGCTGTACACATGCTTATCTTTATAGACTCTGTGAGACTCCATTATCTTATTTAACTGCTTAAATGTAGGCAGGATGCAGATTTCAAGTCATGAATTCTTTAACCCTTTCAAAGTGCCAGCAATGGTCTCATTTTTCCATAGGCCTTTAAAGGACCCAAGTTTCCTGACTGACACTCCCAGAGCTGTGCCATGCTGGTATCTTAACACTTTGCTTCATTGGTTTTTATGTGGCAGTGACAGATATGTCATTTGTTGTTTTGAAAGTCATCATTGAAGCTCCTTCCTGGAGATGGCTAACTCAAAGTCTCTACCTCTTTCTAACTCTTTCCCACTTGTGTGTAGCTGCCACGTTGCATTGAGCTTTAGGAGGTGTCCCTGGTGAACAGATGAGGCAATCACCACAGAAGCTGTATCAGTTCTGAACTATGCATCTGTACTGCCTTAGGGTTAGCCTGGTCCATATTAACAAGCTATTTCCCTCCAGACAATAAAAAAAGAAGAAAAAAGCAAGCCTTTTGAAGCCCAGGGTATGGCCAGGAGTGAGTCAGTTGCAGCCAGAATCAGGGTGTGACCAAGGTGCTCCAAGAGAATGAGCCCTTAGGCAAACCGCTCAAGGCCTCATCCAACCTAGCCTTGAGCACTTCCAGGGCTGTGCCATCCACAGTTTCTCTGGGCAACCTGTTCCAGTGTCTCCCTATCCTCACAGTAAAGAATTTCTTCTGTATAATCTGAGTCTGTTTTCTTTCAGCTTGGAACCACTGCTCTCCATCTTGTCACTAGACTCTCTGATAAAACATCACTCCTCATCTTCCTTAAGGGTCCCCTTTAAGTATTGGGAGGTTGATATGAGGTCTCCTCTGAGCCTTCTCTAGGTGAACAGTCCCAACTCTCTCAGCCTGTTCAGACAGAGGAGGTGCTGAACCATGCTCTCATGCTATGGAATGTTGACCTCAGCCTCAGGCAGTGTAAGCTCTCCAGCTGCAGTCTGACTGCAGGCAGGCTGTGAGCAGCACACTGGAGACTGCACTAACTGATGCGCTCTACTGAGTGCGTTCAGGATGGATGCTCTGTGAGTGTGTCTCAAAGCAGGAAACACGATTTGCTTGTGCCTCTCTGCATAACCACTCTCAGAGGTTCCACTTCAGCACCAGGAGGCACTTTTTTATGGTGAGGTTGCCCAGAGAGGTTGTGGAGTCTCCTTCTCTGGAGGCTTTCCAACCCCACCTGGATGTGTTCCTGTGTGGCCTGCTCTGGGTGATCCTGCTCAGGCAAGGGGTTCAGACTGAATGATCTCTGGAGGTCCCCTCCAACCCCTGATGTTCTGTTATTTAGAACTGTTTGCCATTCCCCAGTTCAAGGTAGAGAATGGCAATCTGCAGCAGGGGTCTGATTTTTGAACATGAGCTACTGCAGTTCAACAGGTAATATTGAGACACACTTTATGAAAAGAGCATCACCAGGGGAAGTGTTTCCAGCTACATTAGGACAAAAAGGAAAAAAAAAAAAGGAGAGAAACAACCTACAAAAAGGAATTTCATACTCTAACCCAGTTCCTGGGGTTTAGTACTGATTGCAGTCACAAACACCTTCAGTCTTCTGCTGCACCTAAAACATGTCTGCTACATTTGGACTGAAAGGGCACCAAAAAAAAAAATCCTGTCTTTTCTTTTTTTTTTCCTTCTAAAGAAAGGAACTTCAGTTTCAGGGAAAATAACAGCTCATGAGCTCTCTATATCCACTTTGAGTGATTGTAACTGCATGAAAACATTTCCTATTCCTTAGGTTGTTTGGGTCTTAAATGACACAAGGAATGAACTTCAACAACCTGTGCAGCTTTCCTCTGGAATCCCGGCTGGGGACGCACACCCAAATGCATCAAAGCCATCAGCGTAGACTAACCTGCACCACGCGAGCAGGGCTCTATGTAAATTCACTCAGCTACATTTATTTCAGCAGTTCCATGTAAATTCACTCAGTTACATTTATTTCAGCAGTTCTATGTGAATCTATGCAGCTGACTTTATTTCAGCAGCGCCGGCGCCTCGACACGGAGCACGCGTTTGTGTTATTAGCCCTTATGCGAACTAATCACAGGAGAAACTCCACGTTGAGTAATTGGAGAAGATAAGTATGGGGAAAAGGAGGTCTTTGCAATCTGGCAGCGCTGCGAGGCAATTCTTCTGCCTGCCATAAGAGACACTAATAATGTTTTCAGCTTGGGAGTGAAATACCTGCGCGCATTGCTGGATCCTCTTCTGCATACGAACTACTTTCAATCGCAGCTCGGAAAGGCTGCAAAAGGCCTCTCCGAGGCACCCAATCTTTGCAGCAATGTTGGAGTGAGATATTCCAGCATGCACACAGTGTCAGGTTGATTAATAAAGACAACAATCAGAGAAGCCAACACAGGTTACTGGTTGGAAACCTGAACGATTTCACTGAACTGTCGTTGGCCATAAAGAAAAAGAAAGGGCAAAAAAAAGGCAAATCTCTAAGAGATCATGAGACACTTTCCCCCTCCTCCCCCCTCAAATATGTTAAGGTTTAAATAAACAAAAGCTTAATTTTATTTTGAAAGTCTCTGCATGGTGGCATTTGCCCCAAGTGTCAGCAGAGAAGCCAAATCTGGTAATGAGCACTCTTTAAAAAGTACCTCTACATTTACATTTAAATGAATACTTTTTTTTACATTTTCCTGTGTTTTTTAAAGAAAAAGGCTGTTTGCAGAAGCATTCAACTAGAAACAATTTGTTTGGTTTGGGGTAAGCCTCAAGTAAATATTTTTTCTTAATCTGCATGCCTCTCTGTGCATGATTTATGTACTGTAGTGTTTTCAAATACCCAATTGTGTTTGCAGATAGTTATTTGCGGATCCATGCGGTTTGTTTAATACCAAGTGGGAGAGAATCACAATTGCTGCTGGTTTGCCATTCAAAGCTTTCAATTTATTTCCTACTCTCCCAACTGGAAATGCCTTCGGTTCACTGCAGCACAAACTCTGCACACACTCATCCTTCCCTCCTTTGACAGGCCTTGCACTAAAATTAAAGACTTGGTGTATCTTGGAGATAATTCCAGACTAGACTTTTACAAAAGCTGATTTCCCTGCCACTGTATTTAAATTTAGCCTCCTTCAGCAAATTCAGGGAGTGATGTACAAAACACGACAGCTTTCAGGTTTGATGTTCTCTCCTCTCAAAAGCACTCTGACAGCCTCCTCTTCCAGAGCACCATGGTTGGAGTAAAGTAGCAGGAACATAAAGGGCATTAGAACATGCAAAATCTGAGGAAACCAGCCAGCTCTGGGTTAGGGCTGCTACTGAGCCACCATGTGCAAAAGATAGGAAGAATATAAAGTGTAATTTTGAAATGAGTGACCAAAAAGAGGAATGGAAGAGTCTGGACGAGTGTCTGAGGTACTGGAAACAGTGAAAAGAGAGATAAGAAAGAGAACTGTGGTAGGAAGAGGAGGCCTGTTGGTTGGTAACCATGGTAGGAAGAGAAGGCCTGTTGGTTGGTAACCTTCTTTCCTCCTAAGCTGTAAAAGAAACAAAAACCAGAGAGTGTTCTCCAAAGGCAGAGGAGCCTTTCTAAGGGCATGGGAGCCTTTGGAAAACAGTATCTCAGTGAGGTGAGAACCATGAACCAGTGGGATGAAAAAACAGGGAGAGTTTCAGACCCCGAGCATAGACTCCAAGTCCTGAGAATGCAACACGAGTAGTAACCCAGAATCTCTGACTTCCACCACCAGGAGGAGAAACCAAACGAGGTGATCTGAGACTGAAGAGGATGAAAGAAAACAGAGGCATGAAATTCAAAGCCTCTGTCAATATCCTCCTCACTGGGCTTAGAAACAAACCCAAAATCTGAAGGAGCAGCTGGAGCTGTGTTAGTCTGCCCTGATAAGGCATAGCAGAGAAATTCTTTGCCTGCATTGATTGGTTGTGTTCAGGCATTCCAGCAGCATATGATAACAAACAAGAGAAGTTGGAGTAGAAATGTTTAGCACAGAGATCTCATCTCTACACAAAGGCAACTGTCCTGTACAGCTTCATTGCATGTACTTATCCAAATCATTCCTGAAAAAGCTCTTTCTTAGCCAGGCAGTGTAGAGTCATGTTCAAAGATCACTTGAGCACATCAGAAGACTTTCCCTCAGCAGTAAGAGTAATGCTGGAGCTAAGTTTACAAACGCACAACACAAAACAACCAGCAGCAAACCAACAACCACCCAAAGCTGCCCAGCTCTAGCTGCCAAAATCCCAGCTTGGACACCTTCGGTTGTAAACCTGGAGTTAACAGTTTGTGGGGGTTACTCACAGAACTGGCACCTGTCCCCCGTGTACTCTGGCAGGCAGCTGCAGAGGGGCTGGTTGCCGGCGGTGACGCTGCAGGTGCCCCCATGCTGGCAGAAGCGGTGGCAGACGGTCTGGTTGCAGGTGGGTCCTGTGAAGCCCAGGGCACAGTTGCAGGTTGGCCTCCCTGCTCCCAACAGAGAAAAGTGGTCTGAGAGACTGCGAAACCAACGCCAGAGCAGCAAGCAGCACTTCAGGGCTGCAGGTGTCACAGAATCGTAGAACAGAATCCCAGAAAGGTGCAGCTTAGCAGGGAGTTCAGAGCTCATCCCCTCCACCCTCCCCACCATGCCCAGGGACACCTCTCAGCCAGACTCAGCTGCTCAAGGCCTCATCCAGCCTGGCCTGCAACAGCCCCAGCAAGGAGGCAGCCACATTCTCCCTGGGCAGCCTGTGCCAGGCTCTCACCACCCTCACACTCAGCAACTTCTTCCTCAGCTCCACTCTAACCCTGCTCTGTCTCAGCTCCAAACCATTCCCCCTTGGCCTGTCTTGTGCAAAGTCTCTCTGCAGCCTTCCTGCAGGATCCCTTCGGGCACTGGCAGGCAGTTCTAAGGTTCCCCCAGAGTCTTCTCCTCTGCAGGCTGCACCCCTCCAGCAGCAAGTGTTCCTCCTCAGCCCCCCTTGCTTTCTCTAGCCACAGCTGGAACTATTCTAAAAGATGGTCTCAGGCAGGAATGACTAAGACATGGCTAAGCTCTCCAGATCGTCCTGCCAGGCTGGGTTCCTCCAGTGGCAGAAGAGAAATGTTGGTGTAAAGAGCATCAATGCCTCCTCAGAATGACCTCCACTATTCTGCAGTCTACAAACCTGCCTGTGTAACCACACTGGTAGTGCAATATTTACCAACACACCAACAGCCAAGCCTTACACAACAGTGTTTTGCTAACCCACAAACCTGTGGTCTGTCATCCCTACCCTACACACCATAAACACTGCAAGGTAAGAATTGCTGCCTTGTGTCAGCCCAAAGATGCCTGCCAGGTCTGCAGTGTCTGCAAAGCAGTGAAGCCTTGGGGGTGAACATTAGCACAAAAGGAACTCCTACTCCATAGCCTCTCCTCAAAGAGTTCTAAAGCAGTGTTTAAACCCTGATGTGTTTTCTCCTTCTAGGATTCCTCACTATTTTAATTTTCCCAATTTCCTCCCTTATCTAAATCTCCCGTCTAAAGGATTTATAGCTTTGTTACAATTTGACTGCTTTATTAAACTCTTCCACCTTTCCCTGACGTTTTTATTAAGGCTTATCTGCTTTAAAACAAACTTCTAGATACCATAAATGTTCTTCCATCTCCTGATTTTTCTTTTTTATCTCATTTGCAATCTTCTTTTCAATTAAATGACCTGAGGAGTCCAACACGCTACCCCCTTCCTCACTTCCTAATAATCTATCCATGTTCTTGTTTACCTCTTACAAAGCATTATTGCCCTCTTGCTTTCATCCATCTTTTAGGGTTTTCTTAAAGGAAACAGACCAAGTTTAATGCTTTTCTTCTTCCTAGGAAGGAAGAGGCTACTCAGGACTTGTGAAGTAATGGGGTAGAGAGGATGGTCTTCATTCGAATGAGGAACCCAACCTGCTGGCAACTACAACCAAGAGCTTAGCTGGGTTTCTGCAGCATCAGGGCCAGCTGACAGGCAAAGGCTCACCCCTGTGAGGGAAGTCACAGAAATGCCATACTGCTGAGTGAAGGATTGTGCAGGAGCTGGCAGCAGTCAAAGAGCAAATAGGTGTCAGGCAGAACAGCAATGCATTGTTAGTAGACTGCAAAAAAACCCCAAATAGTAACAGACACTGACTACAGAAATGGTAAAAGCCTAAACATGGAGATGGGAGAGCCAGAAATGTCTGCTGTTCAATGGGGGCAGATCAGTGCTGTTGGCTAGGGCAAATCTGGAAAAGCAGGCAGCTGAGAGGCTGCTGGAAAGCCAGTGCCCATTGCTTGGCAGCTCTCCTTTGCCAGGGACAGGACTGGCTACGTGCTGCAGAAATGCTCAGCAAGAGAGCTGCCTAACGCGCTCCCAGTGCCAGGCAGCAGCCCCTGGGGCTGCAGGTGGAGGCTTTAGCAGGACAAGCAGCCCACCAGAGGTAAGTGGTGACAGCTCTGTGGACATGCTGGCATGAATCTGGGAGAGAGCAGGGACAGGAAGAGCTTCGTGCTGAAAGACTCCAGGTACTCCTGCATCTACACGTGGAAAGCATCACACAACACCAGAAAACAAACTTCTCACTCAGGGACAGTTCTGCTTCCTGCAGGGGTGGGCTGGTGAGTACACAGGAGAAGCTGTGCTTGGCTTTGAGCCTAACTTGCCTTAAAATGTGCAAAAGAGCCCAAATCCTAAGCAGTCGAATGAAATAACATTTCAGGGTTAGTCTTCATAAAAAATCCTCTCTCATTTTGATACTGGAAGTGCTTAGCACTGCCTGAGTCCTTGGTGCATTCTGGCTGGGTCCCCTCCTTGCTACCCTTCATCTCAGTCAGTGTTTCCTCACTTTAATATCATGTCTGGTGTAGGTACCCACAGCCACTGCCACATCTGCCTCCCAATGGCTTTTACCACAGCTGCATCTATAAATCTGAAACGTGCAACTCTTCCTACCTTTGTTTCTTCTCCCCTTAGCTTGAGGTCTCATTAATGTAGATTAAATATCCCACGGACCACATAATTCAGATTTTCTGCATTGTTTTAATACTTTCCATTTATTTAATAACAACTGCACTGGAGAACTTTTCAGTGAGGCACCCTGGGTTTTTTTTTCCATGCAGAACGATTTGTTGATTCTTCTCCTTCACTTCCTTCTTGGCTCTCCTCACACAAAATGCTCCACATAAATCTTCTCCTTGCTATGTTTTCTATTTTTAGCTATGCTGATTTGAAGTGTTTTGCAAATCATCCTAAAGGCCATGAGATCAGTTAGTCTCTTCCCCTAATGAGTACAGCAGGAACAAAACCACTGACTTAAAAATAGCTCCAGCTGCTTTAATATGCATCAGCCTGGTTACTCATATCTGTCCCCTGTGATTCAGACATTAAATCAAAGCTGCTGAACTCAGATGTTAGCACCAAGGCTTTCTGGTTTTCCCCATGTACACACTTGTATTTAAATTTCTGCCCCCAAGCCAGGGGAGTTCACCTCATCTTTCATCTCCAGCAGCGTTTCAATAAAAAAAGATGAAATAAAATACTGATAGAACATAGATCTGAAACCAGTTTTTATTATTAATACTTCTCTATTTGTTAAAATTATGGGCCAGTGATATTTTCCTAGTTTGTAGAAAAGATTATTCTATTCTTTCCTAATGCAGGCTGATAAATATGCCAAAGTGCTGACAGTTCTATGAAAATTTAATGTGCTAGAGCCCAAACTCCATTTTCGCCACTCAATTTAACCTGACTTTTAGTAGTGTTAATAGTTCATTGCCTATTTATACACAGACTCCTGGCACCTAAAATACTACTAATAATGACATTCTCATCTGTCTTGTTCTCATAAATTATTTCCAAGAACAGTTTATCAGACAACAGCAAACAATGCCATGAGGTTTGGTATCACAGAACCAGAGAAAAGATTTATGTCTGCACATCATCAGTGAAGACAGAATCACAGAATGGTT
>VWYK01098141.1:234-33566 GCA_013399775.1 Semnornis frantzii
GTCATATCCTACAACCTGATACTCTCTTCTGTGCATAAAAATAGTATTCATAGATCAAGAAGACCTTTGTGTCTTTTGAATCTTCTAAAGAAAGTTGTGTATCTCTGGAATGTTTTGAAATTTAACCATCATATAGAAATAAGCTGCATGTCTAACCACTTGTTTCAACTACAGCTAACAAAAAAAGAGTTAAACCTCCCTTCTGTGCTCTGAGACAGAGGTGCTCTTCTAGAGTAGTTAATTCAATCGTCAACAGACAAATGACCTCATAAATCAAGGGAACCTATGGAGAGATCAGTGTGGAAATTGCAAGAAGATATATCAGTGATAAAAGTCTTCTTACTGTGAGATTCAGTATTCCCTCTAGATGTTTGGGAGGAGTTAATGATGTGTGGAGTTAAACTCTCTGCTCTTTCCACCCCCTGTGACTTGCAACAAGACCCAGGTTTCTCTCTCAAATGTAGGACTGTCCCAGAGCTTTTGCACCAAAAAATTGCTTGGGATCGAAGGAGTCCGATGAACTTTATTTTCAAAGTAACTAGAAGAAATTGGACAGTGGAGTCTGTGTGTTAAATGATTGTTTGTGTAATTAAAGTCTGAATTAAGAAAATCTTAAGTAAAGGTAAGTTATTAAAATATGAGAAAGATAAAACAAGGGGCAAAATATGCATCCGCAAAACCTATTCCACTTGTGTGTATAAATCAGGAGATTGTGTGCTCAAGTAGAGAATTAGGCTGAGTTGCCTGCTGTTATGCATTTAAATTAAGCAAAAGCCTAATAGCTTTTTTAAAATCTGGCCCTAAGTGTTTTTTCTCAGGGAAGAGATCATCTAATCAAAATAGTGCTTTAGAAGAAAGAACACTTTAATACCAAACATGAGTGAGGAGCTCTAACTACTGATAAAAACTCTGCAGCCTGGGCAAGATTTGTTACTGTTGGTAAAAGGCTAAAGTGGCTTTTTGCAGCCAAGCTGCTGGTGGAGATGGGAGCAGGGAGGAACGATGCTGTAATGTTCACAAAATGAATGGTGTTTCTGTCCTTGGGGCGGGCGCTGATGGAAGGGTTGTTTTAAGTTTACTCGCCTTCTTTGCCTTGCATTCTGCTGCTACAGAGCTGTACTGAGGTTTTTACAAAGGTAAGCCCCTGGATGTCTGCTCAGCAGTATTCAGTCACAAGATTTCTTCCTGTTAATGTTTCATTTCCACATGAGATTGCACACAGGTTTCTATAGAATTTCTCTCCTTTGATCTTTTGAACCATGCTCTAAAATAGGCAGCAGAAATTTCCTAGAAATTTTTGACCTAATTTCTTGTCCATATGAAAAGATACAGTGGTGTTCAAACCAGCTGCCTCGAGGTAGTGTAAGGAAAGCAACCTTTCCCCTGATCTATTTAGCAAAGAGGTTGTGCTTCAAGCACAGCACTATGGCTCAGGAGACTTGGGTCTATCATCCCGGGGTCTTCAGCAGTTTGTTTCTTTACCCATAACAGACTATTTTGCCTCTTTATCTAAACATCTTTATCTAAATATGGAATTTCAGCGTAAGCTGAACACAATAGCACATGTGCAAAGTATTTTTGTACAAAGTACCTTTGTTTTCTGGCTTCTATTGTGCTCTACAAATACCTGAAAATGAGAGTGACATGCAAGTATTTCTCCTGCAGAGATGAGTTGCTAACCGGGACTTTAAAAGTGAGTTCGGTTTAATTGCTGCATTTTGGAGCTTTACAGAGTAGCTAATTTCACTTGACTATTGGGAGGTGAGATTAGGGTTTATAGATCTGCAGTTAGAAGAAGATTTGAGGGTGCCTGCACTGTCTCTGGGCAGGACATGCCTAAAAATCCAAAATTCAGACCACATTCACTTTGCCCCTTTCTGGACCTGGCATTTACTGTCTGTGTCTGCTGCAGCTGGAGATCCCCTGACAGATGGAAAAGCAAAGGATAAAGTGCAAGCAGAAGATGCTGAGCTCCTGCTGCCTGCATGTTTCTGTCTGCACTTACAGAAGTAGGAAGCAAAAAGGATGGCTGTCTTTAGCCACTTGTAATGCTTACTGGAAGGGCTGGTCCATGCAGGAAAGAAGGTGGTAGCAGCAGATTATGGGGGGCAATCCCTGGAGTAAGGACATATTCAGGAGAAAGGACCAGGCCTCCTAACAGGCATCTAGATTTGGCAGGAGGAATTTTCTCTTGTAGCACACTGGACATATTTTATTTTTTGTTGATTTACTATTTGGTTTATTTCTGTAAAATGGACCAGTTCCCTGTGTTAGTGTCTATCTCTGCTTTAGCATTGATGGGAATTCTGCTGGGCTGTATGCTTTGCATGCACATGGTCTGGGAGCTCACTGGAAGTAGGCAAGAGAGATTGAATTTGTTTGAATTATTACTGGGCTAGTGCTAGCTTCCCAGCTCTCCCAGAGGCCATTAGTTTTTTTAAAAGGGAGGTAATATGTCCAGATATTCCTGCCTTCTTGCTGGATACTTGAAACCAATCAACCTCTGAAAAATCTTTGGCTCCCACTGCATTTTATGTCCTATGCTAAACTAATCTACAGCACAACTGTATTGCCTACAGCACAGAACACCACCCGGTAAATCAGCCCTTTTTTTCCCCTGCTGGCCTCTTTTTCCTCTTCATGTTTATCTAGCCCTTTGTATTCTCTTAGAATTTTTGAGGCTCTTCCCCACTACCCAGCTTCTCTTACATCATCTGTTAACCTTTGTGTTGCTCTCTTCTGTCTTCCCATGCTGTCTACAGTGGCAGTTCCCTTTTGTCTCCTCCAGGACATCCTCTGCTGATAGCGTTGGCCTATTTGATTTGTTAGCAGGCAGAAAGAGGACTTCAGCAGAAGATGAACATTTAGAAGGATTTAGAAGTCTTTAGAAAGGCTTGGCCTCCACACTGATTAAACTGTTTCCATTAATTTAGTTAAAATTGGAACAAAGGTTTTATGTTGACAGCTACAGAAACATCACATCTTTTCTTACAAGTAACTTGCAGCTGTCTCAGAAAGAAACTGAGTGTGCTGTTCATTCTTATTCTTTAATGACTCCAACACATCTGCTGATCTTTCCCTGAGCCTACTACATGCTACAAAGAAATATGTATGCATAATGGTAGAATAGAGTAAGGACTCAAAGATCTTTTGTAGTCCTTAATGAGGACTTTATTGAGTTAAAGGTGAGATGTGCAAAGCTTTGCTGTCTGGGAAGAAGATAAATAATGGCAGATTTCTTTTTTAAGAATAGAAGAAATATTTAGGGTTTATATTTAAGTTCAAATCAGTTTCTGGTTATTTTAGTTTGAAACATCTGTTCCAGCTTCTTGCTGTATTAACTGCTGGTAGGTCAACAGAGCACAAGGGTGTGGAAATGGTGGTGTGTACTGAGAAAAAGAGGATGCAATAGGAGGACACTATGCTGATGTTAGTAATGCCTGAACATCTTTCAGGGTGTTCTGTTGGAGAATTGTGCTGAATTTTAATAACCAAATCAGATTTTGCCTTCTAAAGAATGAAAATGTATGTGGTTGGGCTCTGTGACCTGTGCCCTTCTGTTTCGCACTGGTAGAGATGTCACCACTGCAAGCTCCTGTCTTGTGTTGCAGACTTGGCCTTATCTCCTGCCATAGAGAAGAGTTTTATTCCACCTCCTGGCATGCTGCTCTGTTCCCAGTATGGAGCTGGGTACTAGCCAGGAAAGGAGAGCTCTCTGCACCCTGCTTCCATGGCGTGATGACTACTGGAGCCTGGACGGGTGCTGCTGTTCTCTATTCAGTGTCTTCAGGCTTTCTTACCCTCCTGTGTCTCTACACCTATTTATGTTTTAACAGCTTAACCTCTATATGATGAGTTAGAGGCCTACTAATCTTCCATCATTTGTAGTCCTGTCTAAATTCTGATCTTTACAACCACTGCTCTAGAAATAAAAGGATTAATCAAATACCAGAGATTACTAGAGCTTCAAACCAGTCAAAATCTGACTGGGAAAACATGTTAATCACTTCTCACTTAACCTGAGCACATACTGCACTCTATTTTTTCCTCCTGCTCTTGTCAGTGGTGTCCTGTGTAATGTGGAGCTCTGGCTTTGACAGATGCAGAAGAAATTATAGTGCTGTTTGCCTTCTTTTTTTACAAGTATATGTGTACTGGGATCTAGATGCTCTTTAGACATCCTGATCAAGCCCAGAGAGTTATTAAATTGTTTGTAAAGTTTACTAAGTACTGCAGAAAAGTAATAAATAAGTCAAAGCAGAATGGCAAATGATGCTGTTCAACAACCCATTTCTTGTACTTTTGTAATTAGAACATAAACCTATTTCAGCAGCAAGCTGAATGTTTTGAGTCTTTTATTACACATGCATTTACTTTAACAGAACAAAATAAAAATCCTGGATCGTTATTGCCATTTTGAGCACGTATATAAAAAGATAAAACACACAACAACTTCCCAAAAACTTTAGCTGTTTTTTTGTCAGCATCCAGTGAATTAGTGGTGCTGATGTATCTGCTGTTGACAGGATTGCTGCAAAACTTCCCCAGTACAGAGAAAATTGTGATCTGCCCGTTTGGAAGTATTTGTTTTAGAAGAGGAAGGTTTTCTTCACTTAGCTAGAACATGGCTCAAGTAAGTTTCACAAGCTTAATTTTCTTATTTTTGGAGTGATTTTGTAGTAGGAGATGTTCTCTAGTGTGGTCCTCTAAAACTATTGATGCTTAACTTCTGGAGGCCAGAGGCAAGTATATCACCATCTGGCTGCAGCTCCTTTGTGTTGGTTTATACTCTACAGCAATTGTCTCGAGAAAATCTTCATTTTGTGATTGGGTCATGTCCAGTCCTCTGGTCCCAGTCCTAGATACAACAACACGGCCTAACACTCTCAAAAAATACTTCGACTGACCACTATCATAGAAGCTACAATAGGAATTATAGCTTCCTACATGAATAACTTTAAGGAGAGGCATTAGTAGACAGAAGACAGAAAAGTGACAAACAAAAAAGCCATATAATAAAAATAGTTTATCTGCTGGAAGAAGAGCATGGCTGTATGTGTATAAATCACAGCCTCATAAGTATAAAAGAAGAGCACGAAGAAAGCCTAAGCTCATCCAGACTTTTTCCACATGGAAAGGAATCTGTAGGATGAGGAAAATGTTTGTTGACTTGCAGGAAAAAATAAAATACCCTAGAGAAAATATGGGAGCCAATTGATTTAGTGTTTCACCATTTGCAACCTATAAATATCCCTGTGGCAAACTCCAAAGATCTCAGTTTATTTGTGACTAGGAAATGGAGACCAAAAGCAGCCTCATATATAAATACAATGGATTTCACAGCCTCACGATTTATTGTCTCTCCTTCAGCAGCGCAGGTTACACCACTGAAACAATACTGCAGCCATAATAGGAAAACTGTCCTACTCAGGATTTATGAATTTATAAAAGATATAGTCAGTCTTGTTGTGTAATTCAGCAGTAAATCACTACTTAGAGATGCCCGAGCATGCATCAGGTGGGAAGGTGCTCACCGAGCGATGCGATGCGTTTTCCAATGCAGCCCTTAGGCACCGAGTGGTAATAAAGGAAATGGTGGCTAAGCACTCGACCTGCCCCAGACCAAAGTGCTTACTGAAACATGCCAGTAGCCAGCATTAGAAAGATAAAGCTTCAGAGCAAATATTTGGAGGATTTTTTTTTTTTTAATTAGGAAATATATTTTGTAAGGCTTATATTTAACTTTCTGCTTGCCTCATGCTTTTCTCACCTCTTGGCTTACTTTCTGCCTGTGAGTAGATTAGGACAGGTCACAGCTATATGCACACTGTGTATTTTGTTTTCCTGCAGATCTAAATTTCCATTACCTCTGAGTTATAGAACATGGAGTGTTTGCTAATGTGCTGCAGCATCTATGAAAGGGTTTTCTCTCTTTCATAATTGAAGGTAGTATATTCAGTTTTATAAGGGGGAGTGGAGTGGGTGGTGGTGGAAATGGAAGTTTCTGTCCCCAGTCTGACTGTCCCAGGGAGGATTCCTCTTTCATCCTTGCAGAGGATGTGCATGTTGTGAGAAGTGTTTCTGAACAGCAGGCACATTGCTGTGTATCGAGGCTCAGACTTCAAATGGGTCATAATCAGACATTTCAGGACCCTGCTTACGCTCCTGAAGAGTTGGCCTGATTTTCCAAAGTGCCAAGCAATCAACATTGCCTGTTGAGTTCTGTGGGAACTAGTCAGCCCTCAACATATCAGAAAAATTGGGTTGGTTACTTAGGAACCTGCATATGGTTTTCAAATCTGTACTCTGGGGATGGGGATTTTTTTATTGCTGAAACTAGCCTGCTTTCCTCTGCTGCATATGCTTCTCATATGCTAAGTAGCACTTTTGCTTACTCTGCAAGCAGTGGTTTTTCTGGGGCACTTGGCCCTGGAAATCCTGTAGATTAATGCATTTTGTATTCTCTAGATCTGCTTGAGGAAGAGGAGTTGAGGAGTTCAGCTTTGGTAATCATAAAGCTATTTGCCCTCTACTGCGCTTCTCTGAAGTTTTCCAATTACTTCTGCGGAACTCAAAGTACTTTTTGTGGTCTCGGCTGACAGAGGTCCTCTGCCATTGGCATGATTTATAATCACTGATGTCTACAGGTGACAATTCCCTTTCTTCTTTTGGTACAGGAGGTCCTCTGCACGTTGACTAGCACCCAACAATCATACAAATATTTGCTCTCCTCTCTTACCCCAACTCAATAACACAGGCACCCACCACAGAAAGAAGCTGCTCTGGAGATACTGATGAGATACAGATCTTGATCCAGGTCACATCCTGGAGCTTGTTTGCCTCCCTGGCATCTCTTTTCTCATGGTAAGGTGCTCCAATGCTGTTTGTGAAGTACTGAGGTTGAGTATCTAGAGTGAAAGAAAAAAAGTGATATGTCTGGCCCCAAGGACAAAGAAATGCTGCTAAAAACAGCAGAGGACCTGCAGCTGAAGTTGACAAACTAAATATAGACCAACAACGTGGTGTGTAGTGGCATGTGTCATCCTGGGATGTGCTGTTGGATGTGTCCTATCTGTGTCACAAAATGTTACTGTTTTGTTTCAGTTAAAACCGAAAAGGTCTGTGGCTGACTGTGCTTCCAGTTCTGAGCAATGTGGGTTGAGAAAGATATGGACAAGTCTGGAATATTCTGAAAGGCAGCAGGTCAGGAAAAATTATCTGTGAGCAAAGGCAGAGTTCCAGAACAGGAAATAAAAGTCTCAGCTGTGATGGTAGCCATCCCATTGGTGAAGGGACTATTTCTCTGTTGTCCTCTGTCTCTACCAGAGCAAGACAAATAGATGTAACTTTTATAGCAAAGAAAATTCAGAGTAAGTATAAGGAACTGCCTCTTGGCTGTTGGGGGTTGAGATAGTGAAAGGTGTTGCATAGGCAGGTTGTGAAGATTTTGCAGAACCAATTAAACAAACAGGTGTGAGGATCATGGGGCATTGTTTGAGTCCTTATAAACTGAGGAAAAGTGTCTGTCTCCTTACAGGGAACTGCAGATGTTGAAATTTGCAGAAGGTTGTGACTCCAATGGGTGGACAGGCAGATTGTTCTGGCCAGAAAACAGCCTGACAAATGCAGCTCTGGAAGAAAGCTGATAGATGGAGAAGGGCAAAAGATGATGACCCTTCACTTAGTGGTGTGACTGGAGCTGTCTGTGGCTGGTGTTGGTTTCCTTCCATCTGATGGCTGGGAATGTCCTCCTCTTTTGGCTTATATGTGTGAAATAATTCACAGGCTGGAAGAAAGAGGGAGTGTTCAGGGATGCTTGTCTTGCCTCTGCATTGAGGAGGGTCTTAGAGGATTGTGCAAGGCCTTTCCCAGCTGTCTATTTTCATTTATTTAGTATAGGTGCACCATCCTTCAAGGCAGCAGAGTGCTTCTGGAACTATGCAAGACAGCCAAAGCCCTGCAGGAAGCTTTGCAGGTATTCTTCCAAACCAGAGCCAAACAGTTTTTATTCCCACATTAGCTTGGTACATGTTTTTGTAAGCATAACAGTGGAATGAGCTCACAAGCAGCCTTCCTAAGAGCTTTTGAGGGGTTAGAGGTCCTGTCCCTCTGGCTTCAGTCTTAAAGCTTCCCACAGCTTTTGTCAGAGGCTGTGGGGAAAGAGTGTCTCTTTGGATTAAGCTCTCTCTTTAGCAGCTTCCCGTGTTGATGGGGCATGCCCAGGAGCAGAGCAGGAAGGGAAGTGTTACCAGGTCCTAATTTCTCCAGAGCACCTCAGGTGCTTACAATCCTCTATGCAAAGCACTAAGCAAAGGTTTTGTGTAACTGTTGTGAGACTAACTTTATGAAAGATGCTATTGATATGGTTCTGACACAGGAAGCATGTGAAGAATTAGAAACAGACTCCCCTGAAAGAAGTATGACAATGGGATATATTGCAGTATCAAAGCATACTTGACAGGTGGAATGTATATATTATATACTGGAAGAAACTGTCTGGTGAGTGACACGCTGCATATTACAATATACAAACAATCCACTTGGAGAAGAATTGGATGTTCTGGGCAAGTACTTTAGCTACTACATCTGACATGTTGCCTATTAGACAAATTAATTTCTGAACCCGATAATCGTTACCTTATTTTGTATTTATTCCGATGTAAGATTCAGAATTGGATATATCTTTCAGAGCATCTGACAATGCTCCGTGTCTGTTACTGGTCTGATTGTGTTATCCCAGTGTTGTAGCATAGTGAATAATCCCCAGCTAATCAGTGTATCTATTGATTAATATATATTCCCATTTCAGTAAATACATATCATCATAAACTAAATAATATGACCATAATAAACCTGCTATATCCAGTATACAACATACTAAATCAAAATTAGCAGTTACTAATTGAAATTATATCCTCTAGGATAGCATTATATAAATCAAAGGCATTTTCTCTAAAACCCATGCATCATTCAACAGATTAATCCTTCAGCAACTGTAAATGTTTTCCTATTACATTTGTTTGGCTAAGCTGGATAATGGTAATAACCTTGAGGTGAAATAGACAAGGCAGGATATGTGTACAATACAGTATGTCAGACCTGATAGTGGGGTTATTGCCAGATACATCATAGAATCAGAGAATGGCTTAGGGTGGAAGAGACCTTAGAGGTCACCTACTCCAACCTCCTCGCCGTAAGCCAGAATGCCTCTCAACTAGACTCGACTGCTTAAGGCCTCATCCAACCTGACTTTAAACACCCCCAGGGAGGAGGCATCCACAACCTCCCTGGGCAGCCTATTGCAGAGTCCCACCACTCTCGTACTGAAGAATGTCTCCCTAAAATCCGGTCTGAACATACTCTCCCTCAGATTAAAACCATCCTCATGAAAAGTCTCTCTTCAGCCTTCCTGTAGGATCCCTTCAGGTATTGGAAGGCAGCTATAAGGCCCCCCGAGAGTCTTCTCTAGGCTGAACAATCCCAGGTCCCTCAGCCTATCCTCATAGCAGAGGTGTTCCAGCCCTTGGGTCATCTTTGTGGCCCTCCTCCAGGCTTGCTGCAACAGTTCTGTGTCCTCCTTCTGATGGGCATAGCTGAACAGGACGCAGCACTCAAGGAAGAGTCTCACATGAGCCTCTGCTCTCGATTTGCTGGCTACACTCCACCTTATCCTTACTTCCAATCGCATGGCAGCAGCCACTGAGCTGTGGGCATGACCAGTGCACTGCACCCACCATGTCTGCTAAGTTGGGCTTCCTCAGCTCTCAGGGTTGAGAGGGCACTGTCTGTACACCGCGCCTGGAAATATTGTACCTTGTGCACTCAGACACAAAAACCGGGACACAACCCCTCCCCCTGCTAATTAGAAAGACCTATCGGTGACTCGGGTGCTCCCAAACCCACTGGTGCTTTTCTGTTCCTTACTTCCAGCTTGAAACTCGGCAAATTCGAGAGCAGTGTTTCGTTTTCTCCCTCTGAGATCCCATAGCACAGACGGGAATATAAACAGGAGCCGCTCCCATGAAAGGGCAGGGCAACAACTGAATAATGCTGCATTAACCCAACAAACTTTCATGGGTGGTATCAGGCCTGAGTGAGAGGATCCTGCCACTGGTACCAATGGAAAGTATTTTGAAAGAAATGCCTTTTTGAATTAGGAGACTGTGTTTCTGTGGGCTTCAATTTGCAGAGTGGGCAGTGGGGAGAAATGATGGTAGCTCTGGGGTGAGGAAAGGATGAGAGGCTGCAGGTGAGACAGCCTGAGCTACCTTCACTTGCAGAAGCTTCATAAAATGTCCTACCCATGCATAGAAAAGCAACTGGAGGTTATACAAACCTCTCATGCTTACTTTGCATTTTCAGAGTAGAAGACTGGGCATCAGTCCAAACCTGTAATCTGGGTGAGGGCATGTCACAACAAATAGCAAAGGGATAATTAGAATTTTATGAAGAGTGCCTCTGTAATGCTACCTACTGTTTACTTACCAACAATTTTACATTTAGCAACTGATGCATTTTAAGTAATGCAAATTTTAAAAAATAAATAAAATCCTGAGACGTATTTGCTCGTAGTTATGTGGGTTTATTTTTTTTTAAATAAGCCTGCTCTCCCAGTGGGACCAATGTGTGTGCACGTGTGTGTCTGCTCATAAAATGATACTGAAATGTATGAGAGCATAGGAATGCAGCTTTAGCAGGTAATAACTCTCAATTTCATTATTTCAAGGGTGGGCTTTTTCTTAAATGTCAAGGAAAGTCCAGTTTGCTCAAGGCAATAGTAGTGAGAACCATTCCTGCGCTTCCTAGCAGTGTGTGAGAAGATACAGGTAAGAGGTAAAACTGACAGCAACATAAGATTGTAACATTTTCTTCTTCTTCACTGTCTTTCATTACAGTTCTGTGCCGGCTACCTAGAGTGACTGTTGTGTTTACCCCAGGTAGGACTCTCAGCTGTGTCTAACACCCCTACATTGTGTCCAGAGACATAGTAATTAGACATATTGTGTAGGGGAAAAAAAAAAAAAAAAAAAAGCTTTAGCAAGATACTACATTTTACAATATTGATTTGTTGTAACTAATATAGCTGCATAGATATTCTTATCCATGGACAAATCTGAGAGTATTAATCTACTCATAGCCTAAATTGCACCCACACAAAGATTTATTTTAAAAGCGAACACGCAGAATGTAGCTCAGCATTAAGTAGTTTTATCTCCTTAATAAACTCCCTGAAATCAACAAAAGAAAAGCAACATATACAAGCAAGTAGTCATCTGATAATTTTTTCCTTCATAAAATTAGAAAGGCAGGAATTTTTAAGTTCTCTATTGTTTACTTTTAACCCAATTCACCTAATTCAAACATTTTCTTTTCTGCATAATTTATCAAAACCAACCATATGGCTTCTGGCTTCCCCAAGCTGTGGTCCTTTCTGAGCAACTGAATCACTGACTGTGACTCCATCATCGAGCACTGTGATGCCATGGATGTGGAGGTAAGACCACAGGTGCTGAGGACCCACATCCATACCATGTGTGTTGCTATGGGGTGCTTTCCACGAGTTCTGGTAAGGTCTCAGGGCCAGCATTTGAGGTACAGAGCTCCTGCACACACTGAGGCACAGTAAGTGGAGGGCAATGGGGAGGCTTTCACTCTCCTGTTAACAACCAAGAAGCTGCCATAGCTGCACCTGCTGGATACACCTACTTATAGACCTGCTCATCACAGCTTGATAGCATATCTGGGAAACATCATTTTTCATCAGGTTTTGCTATCTGATCACCACTGAGACTAGAACAGAGAACCACAGGGCAGAGGGAGGTCTGCAGGTGCTGGGTTCTGCAAGGAAGTTGATCTACTCAAATCTACTCAAACCCCAACATAGCTGGACCTGAGCACTGCTCTCAGTTTATTATAACATCTCCAGAGCCTTGTTTTGAGGGGAAAGACAGGGAAACCATGTCGCAGATGAAAAGATTATAAGTTATTCTTCTGCACAACCTGAGAGGTATACAAGCAAATCAGTTTCACTACTTGTCTGATTTAGCTTCAGGTACTTAAATCCAGGTCTCCCACTTGTGAGAACACTGCTCTGAAAAATGTTTTCCCTGATCCCACAAAAATTTTCTCCGCACTTTCTCCCTTCTGCAGTGGCATTATGCTGTCCAGCTCTCGATCATCAGCATATGCATGCATCTTTTAGATACCTTGTCATAGCAGTGTTAAGGCTGGGTGATTTAAGGAGCCAAGTTATGCATGCAATAGCAATCCCATTAGACATCATCAAGGTCCAGTAAAAATGTCCAACATGTAAAAAAAATCACAGGTTGAATGAAATACTGAGCTAGATGATGCTGCAGAATCTGAAAGTATTGCTTTGTGGTGTTAATTATTAGTATATATATGTGTAATAGGTTTGGATGATGTGGACAGGGTGAATGGTAAAACGGATTCAGGTCTTTTTATTTTCTTTTCAGCTTGTTATTATCTAGAGAAAAAAAAACACTAATTACTAGAAGCTAATAGCTGGTGTGTTACTTACCCTCTTAATTAGTACCATAATTATTAAGTGCAGTGATAACCACTAGTTAGAACATACTTGCTTTTTAAGACTTTGTTTATCTGTCTTCCCACTCCCTCTTTTTAATGACACTGACATCAGCAGAGTTGCTGGAGAGAGAATACCAATAATTTCCCCATGGGAAATGAGTCATTTTGAGCCTCCTGAACGCTGTTATGATTTTCATTCTGTTGTAAAATGCTTTTCACCTTTGAACTGCTGGCTTGTGTTAGATTCCGATATTAAAGCGGTACCATTTGGAATTGGGAGGATGAACTCAGGGGAGCAGAAAAGGTCGCCTCAGCAGCACAAGCCTTGTTCAGTGTCTGCCATCCAGGAGGCAGGAAGGCATCTGAACAACACAGTCTTTGGGTACCATCTCTAAGCCTTGAAGCATTCAGTGAAGTGTCCCTCATCATGTCTGTGTAAAGCCATGATGTCATTTTGAGATGTATTTTGTGTAGCCCCAAAAGTAACCTCCTGCTTTCCATCCCTTGGAGCAGTAGGCTGTGATGGATATTGCCATACCATGGGTGTGCAGAGTCCAGGAGTGTGGCACACACTGCAGGAGGAGGAAATGTCTATTCAGAGTTCATTCACGCTTAAGTAAAACGTCAAGAAACTACATGTGGATTCTTACTAAAATAGCCATTTAAATAGAAAATTAAGTGTAAATACCTGCCAAAAATAATATGTGGAGGTGATTAGTACATATGGGCCACCACCAGAAGGTGTAATAATGCAGCCTTTTAATGGAATCTCAACTCTTTGCAGGGAGTAGCATATTGTGAGTGACTGAAGCCAGTGAATTAAGATGTATGGCAAAGGGGAAGAAAGATCTGTTGATTACAGAGCACAGTGTATGGCCATGCTTACATTGGATATGCTGTAGCACATCAGAAAAAGTACTTACTTAGATGTGAAATCTAATGGAAGGTGCAAGACATCCCTGCTCTTTCTGGCCCTGATTCTTGACAGTTTGGATTACAAAATGCTTAAAGGAAGCAGGTTCAAGAAGATGTGTTAACTATATGTACCCTCACTGTTTCTACAGCTTCATTAGCATGCACAGTGCTTCATGCTGATTTGACATTGTCTCTGCCCTGAGGAGCTTGAATCTAAAGGCAAAACCCTGCGACCATCTGAAATCTAAATGTTTAAAGGAAAGCTCTAAAAAAAAGTATTCATAAGACTGTTAAAAAATAGGTTTTAGTTGGCATGTCAAAAGCAGGGAGCAGGCAGGGAGGCAGAGGTAAACAACTGGAGTGGAGGATAAAATAGCAAGAGTCCTAACTTGTCAGCTTGATTCTAGCCTTGTTCACAGGGACAGCCTCTGGAGGTATTTCTGATTTACACTGATCTAAGTGAGAGCAACCTCCATGCTTTTATCCAACACAACTGCTGCTGGAGCGGTTTTAGACCCTCCATCCCTTTGCCTTGTTCATTATTTATAGGTGCACAAAGTCCGTGAAGGATCAGGCAGTAGAACAACCAGAGGCAGGATGGTCAGGCAGCTGTTAATGCTTCTTCATGCAGGGACCCACTTGGAAGAGCCACGGAGTGATCTGTAGTCCTGCATGTGAGGTGGCTTTCTGCAGCTGGGAGCTGGTCCCAGTTTTTCCAACAATATGGTGACCTTCCATAGACATTGCTTCTATTTTGCCTTTCTGCTCATAGTCCTTTTGGTCCATCAGATAGCAGCAGCTGCAGCTACAGTGCAACCATTTTACAAGAAGCTACTGCCTGCAGTTTCTCTCTCTCCTCTGGCCTGTTTAAATGATGCAAACTGTTTTTCTTTCCTTCTTATAACTGTACCTTTCTCTAGGGAGAAATGGTAGCACCCAGCACTTCCCACAGCACCTGCTGCCATGGGTACCTTTTTGGAGACACACAGCAAGTTGCTCCTGTGATAGAAATTGCAGACCTCAACAGCAGTTTGCAGGGCATTAGAGCCAGTGCACGTTTCTTTATATGCACCACCCAGAGCTGCAAAGCACAGATTTGAAAACCAAGATGCTCTCAGGGTATGTGGGTGCAGGAAAAAGAGCACTCTTGCACCACTGCTTTGAGCCACAGCTGAGTGCAGACCCTAACCTTGGCACAAACTGTCAGCGTCCTGCAAGCCTCTTTTATTTGTCCTGTCTCCATGCACAGGCCATGTGGCACAGGCTACTTGGGTGCTTGTGCCACATGTCAAACGTTCATGTATTGTCTAGACATACCCTCCCCTCAGCCAGAAAAAACAGCTACCTCAGGGTAAAACTAGTGTGCACTGTGGGAGAAATGAAGCTTTGAGCATAGTCGTAATGTGCCTGGTGCTTTCCTGGGAATAGCAATGATCACAGAAATTGAGTCAGGGTGAGAAGCAAAGGGAGCTTTTTTGGTGTGTGACCTGGTGGTCTGGAAAACAAAGAAACCCCCACCTAGCTTCTTAATTAGGCAGAAAGTTCTCCGAGGCAGCAAATAAAAGCCCAGGCTGGGATGGAGGCACCCCATCGAGACAGCACATGTTTCTCGAGTTCTGAGCTCAGCCACTAGCCCTCTACAGTTCTCTGTGCCTGGCTGAGCTGGCAGTGCTGCCCCGCTGCCACCGTCCTGGCACACCCCATACTCTGCCATACCCCAGTGCACCCCTGTGTGTGCAGCTGCTCTACGTTTGCAGGGTGTTTCTGAGCTATGAGGAGCACTTGGTTTGGGCTGTGACAGGAGTGCAGACTACCTGTCACATGGGAGAAAAGCCTTTTCTCTTGTTGCCTTCCAATTATACATAAGCTTTGATATTGGCAGTAGAGGATGTTTTATTTCCTTGAAAGACACTCAGCCTAGGGGTGGTGAGGAGTTTCTCTTGTGGAAGACCAAATACGATCTGTCCTTTCTGATTCCCTGCTCTTGGCAGTACTGCAAGAGACAACAGGCTTCAAAAGAATCTCCCCTCTATGCTTGGCTTATAAATGTCTCTATAGCTACAATAGTAATAGCATAGCTTTTGCCCTTGTTTGTTTCTTTGGTTGCTTCCGTTGGGGTTTTTGTGGTTTTGGGGGGTTTTTTTTGTTTGTTTGTTTGTTTGTTTCTTTTTTGTTGTTGTTTCAGGTCTGTTCTTTCAGAGAGGTGATGCAGCAAGAGAGGGAGAGGAAATAAAACTGGTTTTGTTTCAGGTTTTGGGTCTCATGATGGGACCCAGCTTCCTGAGTGCTGGTGGCTTAAGGTTCACAAGGACCCAGCAGCGTGTTTTGTAAGGTCACTAATTATCCCATTGGCAGGTAAATGCCACTTGTCCATCCTGCATGGAGGCTGGGCTGTCGTGGTATCTCTCACATCATTTTGGTACATCTTTTTATACTCCTACAGACCTTTTCCTTTCTGCCTTCAGCTTTGACTTTCAAGTCTGTCTTTTTGTAACCACGCAAGTGTTTCCATGCAACAATCAGAGGAGCTTTCAACACAATTTATTTCTTGTGCTCTAATACAAGACTTCCTTAAAACATTATATACATTGGTATGAACATCTGTGATCATATAAAACTGAAAAATGCCTGTTGGTGCTAAAGCATTTTAAAGAAGCTGATGGTGACTGGGATAGGGAGTAATAGCACAGTGCTTTCTACTTTGGTGTTAATTTTATGCTTTTTAGCACACAAATGGCATGCAGTTTAAGATGTTTGCATGCATGTATGTTCATGTTCTGAAGGTGCCGCCCTATGTTTTATTGGGGCCTCTGTGTGACATTTCTCTCCAGGAACATTTTTAGTCACTGATAAATGATGTACTGATGAATAGTGTGCCTGAGCATTGGGATTAGAGAGTTCTTCCAGGCTTGATCTGCCCAGAATGGCCTGAAATTTTGTAATTATTCACTATGATGGCCCTTGGACAGAAGATAGAGTCTCTACAGGAAGTGCCAGGAAACTCAGTTCTGAAAGTTGTGCTGTTCTGTGCATGCAGCTTTTCCTGGGAAGGAGCCTGTTATTGTTGTGATTACCCTGAGAGGTCTCTTGTGCAGAATGGATGTCCCGTACATTGCACAAGGTTTCTTTCCCTCCAAGCCTTAGAAGTGCAAGGAAATGTAATAACAAAATGGTTAGAGCAGCAGGAGTCCAGGTGACTTGGTAATTGTCACACAGCCTAAAGATATTTGAAAAAAGTGAAGGGAAGAATAATCTACATGTCCTCCTTTTACTGACAAAATATATTGTTATTTAAGAATAATTTTCATTGTTGAAGGAAAGTGTAAGATACAATCAGAAAGACCATAAAAATGAAATGTACAAAGTGTAATTTACATTATATTGAAGAAGAGGGAATTACTAGCAGGGAGAATAGTAGTATGTTTAAATACAAAATCAGATTATTTAAACTTGCATACTTAGATTGAATTCTGCAGCAGAAGTAGTTCATAATTCTCCCTGCAATAAAAAAAAGAATTCTGGTGCCCCGGCTTGTATTTGTATTCTCAGCCCATGCAGGAGTCTGGGGCTGGGACAATCTTCTGCTGCAGTAGGAGCTGAACAAATCTAGAGCTCACTGAAAGGCAGTTTTCTAAAAGGTTTCCCATCTCTGCTACGAGTGAGAGAAACACTGAGACAGTCTCACCCAGTCCTGGATACCAGTGTTGCTTGTACAGGAGGGTTAACAGAGAGAGTCTCCTGTGACTGGTGTCTCAGCTAAATTACCACCATGTGTGCTCAGGCTGGGGGGCAGAAAGCATTGGGTTTAAGAGGTGTGTATGTGTAAATATGCACTATTAGTAGGTGGTGAAGAGTGGTTACTACCTCTTGCCTCTAAGGATTATGAATTCAAATTAGGGAATGTGTTTATACTCAGAAAGGCCCTGGCTCTTCTCGGCTGTGCTAGCCTCACACACTGCTGCTCTGCTGGAGCAGCCTTGCTTTTTTCTCAAAGCCCTTTGCAATGTCCCACAGTTTCGAGCCACCAACTCTGTAGTCAAGGACTGCTTTATCAATACAGAAATAAGCTCCTGAGGTACAAACAAAACACTTTTGGTGCTATAGATGCTGCTGTAGAGATAAAGTGGAGCTGTGTGCTTGTTTCTTGAAGCCATCCCCACATCTGAACAAAGCTGCTTGTCTTCCTAGAGCCTTACGGTTACTGGATTGCTGTGTGCCTTGGGTTGGTCCAGAGGCAGAAGCTCTCACTCTTGTTCTTTCTATTCTTAAAGAATAATAAATTTTTTTAAACGAGGTTTTCTATTCATTGTCAACACTTATATACCTTTAATATCTACACCAAAAGAGTCAATTATTTCTATAGATCCTCTTTGGACTGTCAAGCCTGACAGTAACCATTTGGGATGGTTTCTGCTCTATCCATTTCTCTTGCTACAGAGCTAGTAAAAGACCTGGAACTTTTTTTTTTTTTCTTTTTCTTTTTTTCCCATGTTCCTGGGAGTCAAAATTACCATGAAAAGGAGAAAAATAGAATAATCATTTAGTTTCTGAGATGCATTTGGAGGCTGGTACTGCTGGATTTGTGTAGATGTTGCACCTGATTTGTAGGACTTGTGATCAGCAAGGAAAGTTCTTTGCTTTTACTGTTTCAGTCCACCATTAATGGAGTGTGAACAGGCATGAAATGTCATAATCTCAGATTTTTGCACTCCTATATTTTACCATAAAATTGATTGCTTTCTCAGATTTGAGAAACTGGACTGTGCCAAACAGATTAAGGCCTGTTAGTACTGGGCAGCCCTGCACATCCTTTAAACAGATAAGCACTCAAAATGGGTTATGTACTATTGGAAATTCTATCGAGAAAAATATGACTACTTCCATGAAGAACATTTTTTCATCTCTCTCTGTTGACAGATAAACAACCCAAGTAATGTGAGTTTATAGCATATCAAATCACTGCCAAGGGAAAAGTGTTGCTCAAATGCAGCTTGAACCTGCTCTTTGCACTGGGAAAGGAGTTCTTACTGAAATGCAAACTTTTGTGGGTGCTTTCTGCTTTTCACAGAAATGACAATTCCTGAGAAAAGGAAAAAGCCTCTAACTTGGAGGTGTGGGTTTTAATAAAGACTCAAATGTTCCAGTGAGAGCCCCATCAGGGCAGAAGTGCAGGGAGTAAGGGAGGACTATGCCACACGAAATACTGCTTTAGAAAGTTCTAAGAGATTTGTTTCCCCTGACAATATATTCCATTTGCTGTCATGATTAGCTACTTCCTCAATCACTGCCTTTATGCATTCAAGGGGAAATTCCAGCTGCTGCTCTTGGTTACCTGTAACACTCTGTGTGTGTAACTATTCTTGGCAAAAGATACTTGGAAAAGAACAAAAGAAAAAGCACTTTTAAGAAAAGTCCCTCAGTCTGAATGCTGAAATAAAGCTCAGCAAAACACAATAGATGAAAGACAACTTAATGTCACACTCCCTTTTAATCATATGGGTGGTGGTTCTTGCTGATGCTCAGGGCCCCTAGATGGCTGATTGCCACGTGCACTTGAGTGCTCAAAATGCCACAGGCTCTGCACCACTTCCAGAAGGGTCTAGAAGGATGAATAATTGCTCAGAATTACCCACAGGAAGCTCTGCTGTTTCCCTTCGATCGATGCAAACTATTTGGAAGAGGTTTGCTATGCAGGACTGCAGCTGGACTGGCAGCAGAATGGGGACCAAACTGCAAATGCCTGAACTGATGCTGTCATGACCTGGGCTGGATCAGCCCCAGGAAAAAAAGAATTCCCAAACAAGTTGCACCTACAAGAAGACAATGAGTGTAACAGGACATCTCTGTGCTGCAGACTGCAGCAAGTCTGTATTTTATGCACACATGGCTCTAGGTGGCCCGTGTATAAGGCTGTGTATAGATTAAATGTCTGCATGAGGCAAGTAAGATAGTACGAGCTACCCTTACAACACCCTGTGCATAATGCATAGTTCATGAATAATTTGCACAACAATCTATTCCTAAACTTAGGATATTACACAATTTTTTTCACTCTGAAAGTAAACAAAGGGGAAATACTATCTGTCAGGAGTAAAAGAGGATAGGCAGCTGCAGGAGCTGGAGAGATGGAATGGTTCCTTGAGGAAGCAACACTTGCGGGCACATGAGCAGTGTCTGCTCTTGCTCCATGAGTGATCCAGGGAGAAAAGGCAAGTCTGCTAATTTTTTTAAAATCATTCATTTTATTGCAACATTACTCAGTGCCTGTAACTTCATGAAATATTGTTTGGAATGCTGATTGTCTGAATGGATGTGGATATAAGATCAAACGAAAGGGTGCCCTTGGAGGCATAGTCCTTTATTTCAGCCTGAAGTGAACAAATAGTATTATTCTTCAGCCGTTTGAGTGCCTTTTGTGCTTTTATATCTGTGAATGATTGTATAGAGGAAGAAGCAAGGAAAAAGAAACCTACTTAAAATTAAAAATAAGTTCTAGGCCCTTTCTCTGTTAATTTTGGCCCAAGATTCCTGCTGAGCTTCTATGATACTGGAAGAAACTGAATAGCTTCTTTTTACACTCATTATTTTGGTTTTTCCTTTTGGCCATTATGGATTTACCTGGGAGCACTTCGTAGTCCCTGTCTATATGACCTGTGAGCTAGGAAATGTCTCTTCTCTTTTTTTTTTTTTGGCCAAATGTTGTTCACAATACAGTCAGAACTCCTTAGGCTCAAAAGTTAATGAACTTCTTCAGATGACCTAAATAAAAGAATTGGAAAGCTTAGTAGCTGTGGAGTTT
Source organism: Semnornis frantzii (assembly GCA_013399775.1). NCBI lineage: Eukaryota > Metazoa > Chordata > Aves > Piciformes > Ramphastidae > Semnornis > Semnornis frantzii. Next base: position 20,498 of record VWYK01098141.1, read on the forward strand.
CACATAGGGGTTAGATGGGCTGTGCTGGTGCAGAAGCAGCAGAAAATCAAAGCATATGCTTTGTTAGCCAAAGCTGTTGTATTCCAACCAGTCCACCTGCAGCAAAGGCATTTGGAAGAAGGACACTCAGGTTTTTTTTAATTTCAAAGTATTTAATCTCTATCAGCTCATTTTTTGTAGACTAACATCTGTCCTCTTTGGAGGTGAGGCTTTCACAGAGAGGGAACTGCCATCTACTCAGTGCAGCACTGATAGTCTCCTCAGCCCCATCAAATCATGCTTTCAAAAGGCTTGCAGGGGAACACATGTGCACTCCCTGCCTCTGCGGACAAGGATGAGGTTAAAGAGCAAATCGTGCCTGTGGTTTACATTGGATTAACTTTGCAGATCTGCATCTGTCTAAAACAAGCCTGTATGGCTGCAGTTATTTTCCTAGCCTTTTGTCTGTCTTTCTCAGAACACCAGTTTGTGGTGAACTGAATTCCCACTGACACTGGAAAAAAATCAAAGAGGGTGTTGTTGTGCTTCATGAGTTACTGCTGAGCCTTTTGCTTATTTCTGAAGAGTAGCTGACAGACAAAGTATTCTGGTTTTTTGAAACTATCCCACAAAGGACACTTGCTCCCAAGATGCCCATGTGCTGCAATGCTCTCTCTGTATCTAGCCCGGTCCTCTGTCAAGGCCAGAGGGCTCTAACAGACATTAATGTCACCAACATCATCTAAGGTCTCCCCTGAGTTACACCATAGTAGGGCTGGTCCCAGTCCGTACCAGCTGTGCTCCTGCATGGCTATGGATCGCTGCTGATCCGGACCCTGACCCAGCTCTACCTCAAACCCGGCTTGTTCTCAGGGATCACTGGGCTGGGCCCAGCTCTAGTTGCCATCGCTGGACCTGACCCCAGGCTGCAGTCTGACTTCTTGGATTCACTTCAGACCTTTCTTTGTTACCACAAGTTTTCCTGGTTGTCTGGACTCTTGGTTGGATCTGGCTGCCAGATCCCAGATTCCATCAGGAGATGCTGAGCCATCCTGACCCTATAAACTGGAAATTGCCAGTTATGTTGGTTGACTTGGTGAACCTGCACAAAGTACTTGCTTCTTCCCAGGTGTTACAATTGGTTGAACAATGACTGCTTGCAACAGCCCTCCCTTGTGAGAGAAACTGTGAAGGTTTGGGAGTTACCTGCCCCCCCCAATGAAATCACCCAGACTAGACTGAGCCAGCTGGAAGTTAAGAGATGAAGCTTTATATTCACAGATTAGCACAATTTACAAGCATATATATATATATACACACAATATACAGTTACATACAAGTTAAAAGTAGCACAGAAACACAAAAATCCCTCCAAAGCAATCAGATCACCAGGAGGATCCCAAACCAAACCTCCCCCCCACACACCTTCCCCCCCTTTTCCCCCTCTCTTCAGAAATAACCAGAACAAACTTGTATATCTCACGTGATAAATCTGGAAAGATCTGAGGTGAGATGTCAAAAAGAAGACAAGGAGATTAGAGAAAATAAAGGTTTGGGTCGGGTTAGAGTTAAGGCAGAAAACAGCCACAGACTGCCAGAGAGAAGAAGCAAAAGAACAACTACTGAGAACTCAGAAGTGTGTGAGAAGCAAGTGTCTTATCTATATTTTGACTAGCTGCACTTTTCAGCAGAAGAATGAATGATACAGGTTACTGTTACTGTTTTTCATTCTTCTCACAGCTAAGGATTTAATTTCTCTCAGTAAAATATTCCAATTAGTCTCAAACCAGCACAGAAACAACTCACACAAACTCATAGTAAAATACCTAACTGGACTCAAATTATTTTGGTACCAACTTCCATGGGGCACTTAGATATTGACTGTTCTACTTCAGTTCAGCCCACTTTTCTTCCTCCCTTTGATAGCATTGTTTTGAAGTTGCTGTAACTTAAGCAAAATCAGAACGGGACACTAAATACTTCCTTAGAAAGAAGCGACTGTGAGGGTAGGATGCATAGGAATTATAGGAGAAGAGATCTGACTGATTTGTATTATTTTAAAAATAGTGTTGGTTTACAGACTTCGGGTTTACTTCTGAAACAAATTCTTTAAAAATCAAACCAGAACTCAGGAATTTCAATTCGATTCAACTTGCTCAGTCATCGCTGCTGAAATGTGACTCACATTTTTGCCGAAGCATGCAAAAATGTCAGTTCTGTCTGAAGCTATAAATTAACCAATGTTAGCTTTGAAAAGCTGGCAGGTCTCATCAAGCCTCCCAGATAGCAGAAGCGGAGATTCATAGTTATAACAAAACGTGAAAGGAGCAAGCCAAGGCTGCTCTTCATTACTTTGCTTGCTCTCAAGTGAAATATTTCTCTATATAACCAAACTTTCTCAAGTTTGCATTTTAACATTCAGTCCACTTTGAAGTCTTTCAAGATGTATTTCAAATTAAGATGTAAGTCAAGATGTAAGTCAAGATGTAAGTCAAATTAAGACTGTTTTGGATGTTCTGAGCACAGAATGAAAATAGTTTGTGTAATAATACTATTTAATATGCTTGCCAACTTTTTTACTTTGGAGGCTTTTCCAAAAAATCCAAATCACTACTTAAAAGTACAAACATTTACATCTATAGATGTAAATCTGGCTATAATTTTTATTTTGCAGACTACAATTCATAACCAAGGCATGGTGTTAATAATATCTGTAAGAGATACATTCCTGTGTTGTAGAGTCAGGTTGGTGTATTTCTTTCCAATAAACTTCTGTGCTTTAAAAATATCTTTCTTTTTTTGAAAGGTTTTGAGCATCAGTTGTCAGGCTGTATTTTAGAAATACAGTTCTACATTTTTTTTCCTCAGACAAATGGATGCTGTAACTTGAGCTCACAAAATAGAAAATATTAATCTTTATGAATTTTGGGAGGCATATATTTGATTTATTGCTGTTCCTGTCCAATTAGGACAAAATTGCGTATGAAGAATGGAATCATGGGCAGGTTCTTTTGTCTTTATTTTTCAGTACCAGTGGTGTGTGTGTGTGTGCCTACATATAGTTGAGAAAACAAATCTGTGCATCCTCTTCCATTTTATAGTATTTCTGCCATCTGGATGTTTTTATCTTGGAGAAACTTTTCCCACTGTGGTTTAAAGACTTCTAGGGAAATAAACAGTCCTGCTCATGGGGAAGTTAGCTTAAGTGTCTGGGTACATTCAAAATGTTATGAACTAAAAAAAAAAACCACCAAAAAGCAAAGTCCTAAACTGGGTTGCTGGCAGCAGCTCCTCATGCTTCACTTAGGCCAGTTTAGTTAAAATTATTTTCCTTCTCGTTTGCCAGGAAAAAACAAGATGATTTGTTTAAGTTCATTGCATCTGGCATTTACAAGTAGGTGGGTACCAAGCTATGCTCTGTTTCCTGTTTAGGAACTCTCAGGTGAAAGCATCTTTGTATAAGGACTTGCCATTTTACTCCTATTTAGATGCAGAGCATCTGCCATTGTGCACAGACTCTCATGGAGATTCCATTTGTGTCCTCTTGTTAAGCTCCTGTGTTTGCAGCCTCAGCAGCTGTGCTGCTTAAATGTGAGGGAAATGGTTTTTCTCTCCCACTTGCTTTTATTCTTTGCTTCTTAACATCAGACACAACTGAGATGGTTCTCTCTTACATCATGAATAAGGGCAGACTTAAAGCACAAACATGATGCTTATGTTTACTGGTCCCGATTTGCTAATGCCTATAGAGACGTTGGAGGTTGTATTAGGGTGACCCACCTCTCTCATTGGCTACAATCGACAGAGTGACCAGTGTTGCTCACCTGCTTGAGTTAATGTGTCCACACAAATGTGTCCACAACACAATAAATATTCGGCATCAGGTAGTGCCCCATTTATCTTCTGCCTGAGGTTTGATACCATGGTGAACATGTGCTTTGGGATGCTCTTTCACAAGGATTTATTTCACACCGGAAAAAGGTGCTTCCCTCCAGGCAAGTCAAACTCTGACGTTACTAAAGATCTGTAACTTGTCCCAAATTATCATGTCTCTTCTGCAGAATGAAAGCATTTTTAACTCTGTGTCAGTTTTCCTCAGCCACATTTGACTTAGCAGGGGCGCAGCCACGTTGATGGCTTTGCTGTAATTCTCTGCAGTGCTGTTTCTGGATGCACCTCACTGGTTGTGTGCCAAGGACCATTTAGGACACAAAGAAGTCTTGCTGGTTTGGGCTAATCTCATTTAAAAGCAAAAGAATTTAGACCACAAGTATCATGAGGAATGAGGGAGAGCTGAAGGACAATCTCAGGTAAAAGACTGTGAGTAACTTGAGGAAGGCACTTCAAAGCACTCTCGTGGGCCAAGAAGCAATCCAGCCTCATCCAGGGTCTGTAAATAAGATTGCCCCCAGGGTTATGCTGCTCATGGAGCAGTACAACTACATTATTTCTGCAAACCACGGGCTCAGTTTGGATGCTGGTGTTATTACAGTTTCCTAAAAGCCTTTATAAGTCCTGGAAAGATGATGGAAACCCAGCAGCTTGGCTTCTTCCTGGTGCCTGCCTCAAGCCCCACACAAACACAGTAATTGCTGCTGCACAACACTGCAACTGTAAGCCAGAACTGCCACAAGTCCTCCCCACTTACATTAAGGGCCTGTTTCTTTATTTGAAAAACACAAAAATTAAAACTTAAATGCTGCTGTAAGGGTTCTTTCTTCAGATTTAGCACCCTCCCTCTAAAATACTTAAATGGACTTATAAAGGAGATGCATGTAGTGCACTGTGGGTGAGGATTAAGCAAGCCCAGATTAATCGTACAAAGAGTAATCAAATGTGGAAACACCCTGACTTTTCCCCTTGGGGGACTTCAAATGAGTAGCGGTGTTCAGAGCAAGCTTTGTTGTTGCTTAGAGCCACCTCCTAGCTGGTTTCCTAATGACAGTGCAATAGTTGACACAATCCTGCCTATTAACCTTTTATTTTATATTCTGTATTTTTATTACAAAAGAAAATAGGGAGACCGGTGTGCTTGGCTAATCATGTTTATTTATATCCAGCCACGGTGTTAACCTCATGACTGGAACACACACAGTAAACAACTGAGATCTTTTGCTTTTTTTAAAGAGAAAATGCCAGGTGTTTTAAAGCAAGCTGTTAGGGGACAGAGTAACAAGGTATGTTTTAGAAGTGGTCACTCTGTGCTGCCTGGAAATTGAAAATGTCCCTTCCAGGTATCTGTTTCAGCATTTGGAAACCAACAGTCACCTGAAAGCTTTGACCCAAGTTTCACACAGAAGGCGAAATGAGTAACATTAACTAAGTGGCGGCATGAAAAATGTATTGTCTTGTTCTCCCCAGAGAAGAGATCCGTTCTGCTGGAACCGGATAACACTTGGAAACTCACAAAGCTCCTTTTCATTAGAGAAATGAAAGACTCGTCATCCCTAGAGCTCTTAATTAGGCACCTTTTGCCATTCACAGAAATCTGTGTCTTTGCTGTCAAGTCCTATTTGTTTTAAAAACTGATTCATTCATTTCAGCTCTTTTATTGGGCAGCAAAAATGGATAGAGCAAATGAATCCAAACACTTTGTAAATTGTAAGTGTTTAAGTATAAGCAGTGGGGCCACGCCAAGCCCAGAAAACAAGCCTGAGACAATGCTTTGGTGCAAAACACTCACAGAGCAGTAACAAAACACATGTTCAAAGCAGAGAGGGCTACAGAGGAGAGGAAAAAAGCAAATATGGAGTATTAGCTCCCCACAGGCCTATATGCTACTCTTGCATTTATGGCGGATGTTAACCTGCAGGCATTACTTAGGGGTTAGATAGGAAGGATCAGCATGAATGTGTGACATTTTAACAGTATTTAGGCTGAATGTTTTCAGTGCAGAAATTTTTTTAAACATATAATTTAAAGGGATTGCCATTTCTTTTTCACCAATTCCTGAAAAATAACGGCTTTTAGATAGTGAATACAAATTTATACAGAGACTAATTCTATTTGTAAGCCTTCCTTTGGAGCATTTCTCCATTATGATAATATTCAGTTTTTTAATTCATGCAGGAAGCAACTGCTCTCATACAAACACATAAGAGTATATATAAATGCAAGTGTTTGCATACAGATGTTTTCATTATTTCCTTGTTTTAAAAACCTAAATCAACCTTGAAACGAGAACAAGACAATAACCATCACTAGTGGAACCTGTGTAAAGCATCAGGAATGTGTGTCTGGAGCTCATCAGTGAAACCAGGCAAAGATGACGTGAGCCTTGCCATCCAGGAAGCTGAAACTTCCCTCTGCGTGGTTGCTTGCTTCCCAGGCTGTGAAGTCTCCAGTTATTTGCATTTTTCAGGTTTGGCTGACTTTTTCAAGAGGTGGCACTAAACCTGTGAAAGTTTTTTTGCATATAATTTTGTGTGAACACTCTGTGATTTTCCAAAGGTTGTATTTTAGGTTTAAAGCTACTATATGGTTGTTCTTAGCATGGATAGGGCTCAATGTTAATCAGCGTGCTGCATTTTGTAGCACAAGCAAAGGTAAATATGCATCTTATGAGGACACTGCATGTTCTAGGGATACTTTTAAATAAAGGCAAACATGACTAGAGGAAAAGGTTCAAGATCTCTGCTTGAAAGTCTTATAGGAGTCGTTTTCACATTGACTATCTGCTTGTCTTTTCAGTATATGTATCTTTAAGAGTGGTATCTGTTTCAGTTGTTGCTCACTGTTCTGTGGATACACAGATGAGCTGTACTGTGACACAGCCTGAAAGCCTTTCCTCCCATCCACATGGAGGAATACAGACTGTGTGTCAGATGTATTTTGTATCCTTGCAAACTCCCATTAGCCAAGTTGTACTAACACTGGTGGCTCAGCTGTCAATATTGAGTTTTATTAATTTTTTTTTTCTAACCCAGTTAAAAGCAGTTGCCAGCAAAACTATCATCTTAAGAAACTATAAATCCTCACTTCTTGTATTTCTGTATTGTTGATGTTGATATTACATGAGATCCAACACAAATACCTTGTAGTTGAATTACTGCATGAGTTGGTTTTGAGTTCCTTTTTTTTTCTCCCAAAGATAAGCAAGTCTTTCTCTTATTTTATTGATTGAAAGTTGAAATTTCCATAACCACACTGAGAGTCTTGCTGACAAAGCAGTGTAAGCAAATTGCTTTAGAGGCACCAACTTCCTTGAGGACTGAATCTAAAAAGATTTATTGAAGGGGTTCACACAAGGAGGTGCTTTGCTCTATCTCATGAGTAGACAGTGCTCACAATGGCCAGCTCATATTGCTGGTCTATATACAAAGCAGATCCAATAGTGTTTGGATCACATTGCCAGTGAGGCCTCTTCTAGTGGCAGGTACTCTTCACTGCAGTATTTTATAGATAATTTTCTGCCCAAGGTTCTGGAAGTTCCTGCAGTCTATATTTTGCTCAAAAAGGTGAGAGATGGTCTGTGTATATACCCTGCATTTGCATTGGATTAGCTGGAATCTGCAGCTAATTCCTTTGAATAGTGACAGTGAACATCAAGGCACGACGGAGTTGTGTAAGACCTATCAGACTCACCCTTAAGACTCTCACTTATTTAGTTTCCAGTGAACAAAAATATATGTGGGTCTCCACCTGCAAAAATTCAAAGTGAAACTCTGCTCAGAAAAACAGTTTCATCTTGTAGTGTATCAGAGCCAGGCATCTGGTGGTGTCAAAATGAAAATGTGACATGTTGTGTTTAGATAGACCTGAGATGAATTTTGAAAAACTGCTAAGGCCTGGAAAGTTTTACATGGTTGGGGAGGAGGATGAGCTGCTGAAGTGCTGCTCAGCTTAGCTACAGCAGATGCTGCAGATCTTACAAGCAGCACAAATTCATCAAATCTCAGGCTTGAAAGATGAAAATCATCAAGAGAGAGTATGATGAACCCTGTAAAGCCTAAACTGTTTCTCTCTTGTTTGTATCTGAGCATTTGGCTCCTCCAGTAAACCACTGAGTAGCCTGCAAAACCTTACAAAAATCTGCAGCTCTTTGCTTTTCCAACAGGTTTTAGCTACTGACAGAATCTCTCCATTAAAGGTACAGAGTCTGGCCAGGGCTTTATCATTTGTAAACTTCAATCAAATTTTGAGTATTCAGTTCAAAGCTGTGTTTCCGACCTCTGTAAATCACAATCTGGATCTTTGCTGTTACCTTTCCAACTGAAACTAGGGCATTCATATTGACCATGCTGAGAGCTTCCTTCTCTGTGGTAGGAGGGCACATGAGAAGAATCTGAATTCCAGTTTTTCCCTTTCATTGTTTGGCTCTGACTCAAGACATGCCATCAAAATCCAGAGTTGTCAGACTTTGTCTGTTCATCTGAGTTTTAGATGAATAATGGAGCATTTTAGTCCCTGAAAGCAGTGTAGCCACATGCTACCTCTTTAACCATCATCACCTCCTCCAGCCTCCCAGCAGGTAGGGGACCATTGCACTGGCCAGCTGGTGTCATACACACACCACAGTGCAGTTTGTTGTGCTCAGCTGCCCTGTGTCCACAGCTGTACGAAGGCCCCACGCTCCTGCCTCCCACCTGTGTGCAGGCGGTTACACAGCCCTGGTATTTGCAAACAGCTGTGTTACAGCTGCTGTGACTGCTCCCTTGAGGTTCCATCGTGCTGGGGAGTCCTCCAAAGCTATGGAGCTATGGCAGCATCTTCTGTGTGCTGGAGCACATCCTTGCAGGGTTTTGAGATTATTTTTTTTTTGTTATAGTATCAGATTATTTCAGTTAAGAGGGTCTCAGGTAGTGCAGAGGTGCTGCGGACACTGCACAGTGCAGCGCTGGGAGCAGCCCCCATGGGTCAGCCAGGCACTGACCTGAATTAAAGAGCTAATTCTCGACAGGACTGCACTGCCACTTGCCTGCTTCTGGAGCCATATAGCTATATGTTCTTTTGCTGTGACTAATAGAGGAGGCTTTTACAAACCTCTCTTTACATCTTCCCAGTTCACTCGGCTTCAGTAATTATTGACAAGTCTAATTACCACCACATGACTTAATTTAGCATGGGACAATACCAAAAACCCCAAGAGCTTTCAGAAATGTGTAGGTTTTACCTCAAATCTTAGCAAGGCAGAGAACATGTCACTGGTAATGTCTCACAAAAATAGTAGTTTATGAGCACAGTTCGAGTTTTGCTGACAGATATCAGATATTTCATTGACATTCTATAAACAACTACAAAAAAAATTCATAACATTCAATTAACCAAATTGGAGCTGGAAGGAAAATGTGTTAGGGAAAGGAAAACAAATGTTTCACTTATGTAACAACAAAACCACGTAGGAAAAAAGCAACGTGACAGTACCAAATATCTTTCAATGTGGTCTGCTCAGGACAGCATAACAATGCAAAACTGAGTAATCCCAGGAGGATGCTGCTGCACAAACATTCAAACCTCCTACAGCATTTTAGTTAAACTGAAAGTCTGACATAATTTTCAGTCCAGATTATGAAGTGGTGGAAATAATGCTGCAGGTATATCTGTTCAGTGCCTTCTTCATTAATCATCAAAGTGAACTGTTTTGTTTTCAGTAGAACTAACAATCTTATAATGGCTTTGGCAGCCCCTTCGCATTAGTGACTAACTGCACACACTCAAGAAACTCCTAGGCTGATCTGTCAAAAGTAGGAGTTCTGGAAGTTGCTGTGTGGCCCAGAGAAGATGTACAGGTAAGCTACTGCACCCTCTCTGCTTTGCTAGCCCACTGGCTCAATTGTGTACGATGCCATGGGAATCCCTCCTCTCCTTCAGGCAAGCGAAGGGAACATGTTGAGAGAAGGAATTTTTCTGTTTATTTTAGTTTGCTAACAGTAAAATTAAAAACCCAGCAAATGCATATCTGGGGTAGCACTTCCAGGGACAATCCATTCTGTCATGTTTGTGTAGGTTGCAACCAGCCTGATATGTAAAGTCAAATGCTGTTAAAGGCATCAGCAGTGCCCTCAGCTCAAACCTAATGTGTGTGAGAAGAGAGCTGACAGCTTGTCCATAGAAAACTCTTCATCTTAGACCAGAACAAGTTCTGTAAGTGCAGACGGCAATGGATATGAGTCCTTATATTCTTGGTCTCTTGCCCGATAACTGTTTTTTTCTCATATTTTTAATGATTGGGAGCCCTCAGTGATTAGGCTGAGACACGTGATGTGGTGAAGACTCAAAGGATGCATCACTCACCATGTGCTTTGCTGAGTGAGACTATGTAAGAACCACAGTCAGAGGAAGGAAGTTGTTGTCAGTCCTGGGTGCAGAAACTGTGGGTTTACATTTTTTAAAGTTTCATACATTACAGCCTTCTGAAAGATTTGTTGAATCAGGGGTCCTAAAACAACAGACAAATAACCCATTGTTAAAGGACCCATTGTCCTGGTGATGAACTGGGCAGGGTGAGGGAGATGTGTGTCTGAAATGATCTGGACCCACTACTATCTCCGTTTTGCAGTACTCCATTGCCTGTGTTTAGAAGAGCAGTTTTTTAAGAGACCTGAATTTCTCTGGCAAAGCCCATCACTGGCTGTAAGAGAGGAGGGCTTACATGTGTAGGGAAAGAGTGAATTACAAAGGTTTGCAGCCTCACGTGGAGAGAAAATTGCAGGATTCATAAAGCAATAGCTGGAGGAATTGTGTACAGATGCTTCAGAGACCTCTTGTGCAAACAGACAACACCTTAACTCACAGACTTAGATGCAGAATTAACTTTGTCCTTCAGCACTCATTCACTTAACTACTTCATTGCCACCACAGATACTATTGAGAGTCCTCTGGGATGACTTTTTCTTATAGAATTGAGCCTATGACATGTAGTAGCTTCCCCTAAACTAATCACCTCTTTTATCATCTCCCACTGGATTTAGTGTCTGGGCTCTGTGACTGTCTCCATTTTTTAACTTACAGTGCCTGACTACTTATTTTCTTAATATTGCACAGTAGGCATAGGGTAGCACCTTACAGACCTGACTGTATGCACTTGATTTTACCTCTTTGGTTTTCAATTTAGAAACAGCTGACTCTAGATGGGATTGATGGGATTTATTACAGCATGAAATACCTGATTCAGCAGGTGTAGCATCACATGGTGCCTTCCTCAACAGCTGATGTTTCCTGAATCCACTTCCAAGTTTAGAAAAGGCATTAAACAAGTTAGGAGATGTGGCAACCATGGGTGTTTCCATCCCAAAGCTTCACAGCACTGCTCAGTATCAAAATGTGAGTCAGTTTGTGATCACCATCACACCAGATATCAACATGTTCAGTTTTACAGATCATGAAGCATTGTTGTTCACTCAGGAAGCTCATCACAGAAGGTTAGGAGCTGGAAATGACCTCGATAGATCATCCAGTCCAACACCCTGCCAGAGCAGGTATACCAGATCACATTGGAACATGTCCAGACAGGTCTTGAATATCTCCAGAGAGGGAGACTCCACAACCTCCCTGATAACATTTGCTTTTCTTTCAGTTCATGCAAAATTCATCATCTTCACTTGAGAATTTGATTTGATGCTAGTTAAATAAATACATTTGACTATATAGATTCTAACTCCTAGATGTTTTCAGGAGCTCTTTTCTGTGTTAACAATATCCACATATCTACCACAGCCTTGCCACATGTAAGCATGCAGTGTGTGTACCTATAGAAACCTCCTGAAACAAACCACTCTTGTGAGGCAGTCTCTCATCAGCTATTGTCAGCAGGATCCCTAGATCAAACTGGAAAAGCTCTGCAGAGCAGGGCAGTTAAATAACCAGCCATGTTGGTCCCCTAGGAGGTGCCTGGTTGTGATAACTTCCCAAACAGTGCAGTCCTTTGAAAGCATTTCTCGCCCCTGTATAGAAAGCTGCTCTAACTGCATTTTAGGTTATAAATGCCCTATGTGAGCTTGACTGAAGCGGATTTTGAGGAAAATGGTTTCTGCACTGCTGTGGTTTGAAGTTCGTTTAGAGACCTATCTGAGTTCCATTGCCTTGGTACAGTCCTGGGGCTGCCACACTGCAAATGCAAGGAACGACTAGAGAAAGTCTGCTGACCACCCCAGGTCCATACCTTGCACGGAAACTGTATGTTTTCATGGGTTTTCTCAATCCACGTAGGATCTTGGGGCTGCCTCCACTGTGATACTTTCCCCAGCTGACCTACTGCCTCCCCCAAGTCCTGTTTCAATCTGTCCTTGCATAAAAAGGTGCACCGAAACAGCTCTTCTGTACCCACACAGGTTTCTAGTGCTTGTCATTGGCAACAAAGCACCAGAATTCCTCCAGGGAGAACGACAGATGATGAGAGCACACAAAATAGAGGCTGTTACAAGCGATTATCTGAAAAACAGAATGAGGAGGTAAGAGAGTTAAGTCAGATGTGCAGCAGACTGAGTACGCACTTTGCTTTGTTAATAAGAAAACATGTGACACACTGAATGGATCTTCTAACTTTCTGGAGCCAGTGAACATTCTTTTGATTTGTCCAAACTAAATCAAGGAGCTGGGTGAGCTGAAGAAAGAGGCAGTTGAGTTCAAGCTCTTCCCCTGACCTGAATTCCTTGTTGAAAAGCAAAACGCTTTCTTAGCTGAAAAGTAAATGTCAAAAGATACTAGAATTCAATTATTTCTTATTTCCACCTATCAGAGAGAATTAAGGGAGAGGGATTAAGTGGATAAGTGTATCAAGTAAACCAGCAGTGAAAACAATGTACTCTCTTTCTGCAACTGTAAACAGTTACTACTGTGTGATTTGGAAACTGTCAATTAGCCCTAACCACTGTGAATCAGAGATTCTTCCTGGTGTAATGAAAATAGAGCATCTCACCGTCACATCAGTATAGATTGCATTAACCTTAATGACTCCTGTAAGGCTGAACCTTGCCTTGGCAGGCAGATTGAACACTGTGCGTTGTAAGCCTTGCCTTTAACTTATCTTTGTAACACTTCCATTGATTCTACTCTAATTTAAACTAGAAATACAGAAATTGTCAGGTGCAGCAGATCACTGGTGCAACTAATTTGATTTTTTTGTTGCTAACTGTAAGCAGTGATGGATGGA
>VWYK01098151.1:7420-22281 GCA_013399775.1 Semnornis frantzii
TGAACTGAAAAAAAAAAAAAAAAACAAGAAAGAAATTTTTTTAAAGTACTAAATATTTTAAATACCTTCCCAGGGGATTTTCCTTCTCTTTTTCTTTAGTCTTGACATTTCTGGGCTTGATGGACATTTGAAAAGATGGGGATTTTTTTTTTTTTAAGTTGACTGTGGAGTGTCCTTGATTAAAGCAGAGGGAAACAAAAAAGGGCAGAGCAGTGTCTACTCTGCTTTTTCTGTGCTGTCCACTGGGGAGAGATTTTTCATCTCATGCCTTACTCACAATTTGCTGAAGGAAATCTGAAAGCTTGGGCATATCTCCTTCGTCTCCTCTGGATGTGTTTTAAATGAGAACAGCTTCTGCAGCTGAGATTTGGGATGGCTCTCATCCCATTGATGCATGTTAGATTGGTCCTGAGAATGCTTCCTTAATTGGACACCTCAGGGGAATTTATTAAATAAAATCCTCTCCAGGTCCTGGCTGAGCATAGCTGTACCTTATGTTTGCAACTCCTCTGCACTATCAGGCCATCTAGGGGGTTGCAGTAATGCTGCTCTGATTGCCTGTGCAATTTAAGCACCTTCAGGCTTGTGAAAGATTAGAAGTAGGTTTTTTGGGTTTGTTTTTTTTTTGAGATCTACTAGTGGACTTGCTTACCTATATTCATCTTGGTTCTCTAGTCCCTCCTGGGCTTGACTGGTCTCCCTGGAGTATACACGTCTGCACATTCAGTGCAGGAGCCATTTAAAATTGAGCCCTCAGACAAAGACACTCCTGGCTTCCCTGGGTGATGAGCTGCACAGTCAGCATGAGCCAAATAGTTGCCCAATGGGCACTCAGATGTACCTACATTAGGAGGTCAGTTGTTTCAGGCTCCATTTTTAGTGAATGGAGGCAGGTCAGCACTTCCAGAAGAGTTTTTACAGCACTGAAAATGCAGAAGTCTGGATTTCTGCCTGGGGTACTCGTCGTCTCAACTGAGGTCTCCAGGGAGGCCAAAGTCTGCTTCACTTTTAAATTCAATGCCTAAGTTGAGACCTTACATGTAAGTGGGATGATCTGGGTCCACTCAAGCAGTTGTGCAATTGGGTAGTCTGTTGCATTGCAACATAGACACAGACTCCCAAGGTTTTGTATGTCATTTGAAAATACAATCTGTAGACATTTTCTGAGATGGCATTATTGTTTTAAAACTTCAGCAAAATTCCATTGGCTGACTTTAAGAGAGGGCAAGCATGGAAAAAGAAACTTTTCACATTATAAAAATAAATAAAATAATTATAAGGATAATAATGATGATGATAATATTTTTTAAATAGATAATTTGTTTGTTTCTGAGAAGCCTGCAGGCCAAATGGTTGAAGTCTGAGTAGACCTGCAGTTTGGCAAGGGAATAATACTTGTTCAGGAACAAGGTGGGGCCTTATTCTAGATAAGTTTGGGGCTGGTTTGTCCAACCAGCAGTTCTAACATGCTCAGCCAAGGGGTCCAGTTCTGCTTTAAGCTAGAGAGCCTCTTCAGGATGATAGTCATCCATAGCCTCATTTTGGCATGTCTCTTCTTACACCACACCAAAATAATGCACCAAACAGATTTTTCTCTGTATTTGAACTATATTCCATTGTAAAATGTGCTCCCAGGCAGCGAGGATAGGACCAAGTCTTAAAAGCAATCAAGGGACCACTGTTTTGTACACAGGTAGGAAGGAGTCTGCTCAAGTCTGTGGCTTCCATTTCTTGCTACACTGCTTCTCCCCCCAAAGCTGAGAAAAGCACCAGTGCAAGTGACTCAACAGACATGTTCAGCTGAAGAAAGAGAATGTCAGTATGCAGTAAAGAATGTTTGCCTACTCTGGCAATTTCTTTGTGTGCTTCTAATTTTAAGCTCTTGTTGTTGCAGCCTGAAGGTTGCATAACCTTTTTCTTTGCATTTTGTTAGATTTGTTTTCTGGCTGCTGCAGGCCACTGATAAATTGTATCCTGGAATCCATATCTCTTTCTCATCTCATTATGGAAAATGCTCTTAATAGCCAAGGTTCATTTAATACACATCAAAGAGTGCTCCACATGTAGCAGTGCTTAACACATGCATTAAATGACAGCTAAACCCATTTGCTGTCTTGGGAATAAACCTCAGCAAGTCATGACTGAGGTGGAGGCCAAAAAAAAATCCAAAGCAGTGGTTCTGACATAAGTTATGAAAAGTAATGGTTGCAGTGTCTACAGATGGCTTCTAATTGCTATTTAGTTGTCAGATTCATTAGCTAAAGCCCTCAGCTGAGCATGCATGACTCCTGTTGACTTTGTAAACCGCTTCAAAGTTGTTCAGAAGAGGAAGAGCTGGCTTTTACCCTTAGTGTCGGTTCATCGCATCGATACAACCCTTCGTGCTCAGGGATACCCCACAGTGAACAGGTGACTGTTGGCAGCTGGAGTGAAGTGTGAAGAGGAAACCATGCAATCGGTATAGAGCAAATGCTACGAATGGCTGCTTCTGCCTTAGGTCACTCCTGACCTGATCAGGTGGCGTAGCCCTGGCCTAGCTCCGCCGCGTTCAGCGAAGCTGCCAGCAGCTGTACTCCGTGACAGCGGTAACACTGCCATCTAGAGGACAGTGTCCCGAACTGACAGGTGCTGCAAGGTGAAACCTGGGCATGAGCAACGAGGGGAAAAAATTGACTGTCACGTCTCTGGTACGCTCGGAGCAGATGTGTTTGCGCTGAGGACTGTCGTTGCTAAACTGCTCCGAGGCCCTGGAAACTGGGCTGATCCCTTTCTGCCAGCACAGCGTGCCCAAATAGCTGGAAAGCACAGTCCAGTTCGCAAGTTCTGTCTCTGAAATGTCAAATTAACACATGTGAGGGGAAAGGATCTTTTCTGGGCTGCAGACCCCAAGGATGGGATCAGCTAAGAGAAAGGGTTATGCTGGGCTAGTCTGTATGGGCACGAAGAGGTTTCCAGACTTGCAGCACAATCTCGTGCTGGAGGGAAGAGGGAAAACTGCTCAGGATGGGTCACAGCACAGGAGCACAATTGGATCAGTTAGGAATGGGGGAACCACCCAAACGCCCTGACGGGGACAGCAGTGCAATGCTTGATAGTGTCCCAGCACTTTGTGGCAACCAACACTGGAAAAGATGTGTCACTAGTAGCCAGCATGTGTTTGCCTCCACACTTCAGTGCAGGAGACTTTCATATGGGTATACAACGCACATCCTCCAGACAAGCACACAGTAGCATCCTGTACAACCT
The DNA here is from genome assembly GCA_013399775.1 of Semnornis frantzii. Lineage (NCBI taxonomy): Eukaryota > Metazoa > Chordata > Aves > Piciformes > Ramphastidae > Semnornis > Semnornis frantzii. The sequence continues at coordinate 10,667 of VWYK01098151.1, forward strand.
AGTGTGGACAAGGAAAACCTTTTCCTCCATAAAAATAACTACAGTGTGTGTGTACTTGTATATATTTTTCAGAATAATGTTTCTGTCCCATGAATGGACAACGTGCCACCCAGTGCTGTGTAACTGCCTTGTCCAAAGCCTCCAACCTATCACCTAACCCTTCTAATTAACTAAACTATGGCACTAAGTGCCTCATCCAGCCTCCTCTTAAACGCCTCCAGGGAAGCTGATGCCACCACCTCCCCGGGCAGCCCATGCCAATGGCCAGCCACTCTTTCTGTGAAGAACTTCCTCCTAACGTCCAGCCTAAGCCTGCCCTGGTGCAGTTTGAGACTCTGTCCTCTCGTTCTGTCACTGGGTGCCTAGGTGAAGATACCAACCCCTACCTGGCTACAACCTCCTTTCAGGTAGTTGTAGAGAGCAATAAGGTCTCCCCTGAGCCTCCTCTTCTCCAGGCTGAACAACCCCAGATCCCTCAGCCTCTCCTTACAGGGCTGTGCTCCAGCCCCCTCACCAGCCTTGTTGCCCTTCTCTGGACACATTCAAGCACCTCAACATCTTTCTTAAATTGAAGGGCCCAAAACTGGACACAGTACTCAAGGTACGGCCTAACCAGTGCTGAGTACAGGGGCAGAATGACTTCCCTGGTCCTGCTGGCCACACTATTCCTGATACAGGCCAGGATGCCATTGGCCTCCTTGACCACCTGGGCACACTGCAGACTCATGTTCAGTTGGCTGTCGACCAGTACCCCCAGGTCCCTCTCTGCCTGGCTTCTCTCCAACCACTCTGTCCCCAGTCTGTAGCACTGCATGCGTTTGTTGTGGCCAAAGTGTAGTACCCAGCACTTAGTCTTGTTAAAACTCATGGCATTGGACTGCACCCATCTGTCTGGCCTGTCCAGGTCCCTCTGCAGAGCCCTCCTCCCCTCTAAAAGATCAACAGCTTCTCCCAACTTGGTGTCATCTGCAAACTTACTGCTGCTGCATACCATGCCCTCATCCAGATCATCAGTGAAGATATTAAACAGGATTGGGCCCAGCACTGATCCCTGGGGCACACCACCAGTGACTGCCAGCTGAATGTGGTTCCATTCACCACCACTCTCTGGGCCCAGCCATCCAACCAGTTCTTAACCAAGCACAGAGTGCCCTTGTCCAAGCCATGGGCTGCCAGCTTGACCAGGAGTTTGCTATGGCAGACAGACCTTGCTGAAGTCCAGGTAGACTTCTGTCTGCAAGACAGAAGAAAAAAAGTCCAGGGAATCTCCTAGCTTCTTCCTCTGTTCTCAGCAGCTTTCTCACAGCCACTGCTGTGACAGTGCAGCTTTTGGCTTTGAAGGGTAGAAGAACATGCTTCCTTAGGAAGTGCTGGGGTAATGACATGACCTTGTTTTGAAACACCTCCCCAGTTAGAGTGTGTTTCTATCCCTCGTTTGAGGAAGGCTTTTGTTAGTTACATATAAATATTTCAAGTTTCTTTAAAAAATAGCCCCATGCATTCTGATACTCCTCTTGAAGAGGTTCTAAATGCCCATTAAAAATGAAAGATCTCTGTGTTTACATGTTGTCCTTGAAGAGAAATATATTTAGCCTCTGTGCCAAGCATCGGGTAAGGGTAAATTTGTTTTCTCCTTTTGTTTACATTATTGATCTCTATGTAAGCAACCAACTTTGACAGCCTTGATTTTTATTCTGCATTCAGAGGAAAAAGACAGAATGAGGGTCAGGAGTGGCTGGTATGATGATGGCAGCCTCCAAACTGGGTATTTGGCTTGTGGTGGACTTGAGGGATTTGACATTGGGAGTTGTGTGAAAAGCAATGAAGAGTAACAGGTTCAAGTGGTATTTGCTCATGCATGGGACAGAGGAAGACCCAAATCACAGTGTTTTTATGCTGTTGTTTAAGGTCAGCAAAGATGTCAGTAGAAAATTGTCCCTCTTCTAAATGTCATGCATTTTAAATACCACTTTCACAGTTCGCCAGCGATTCTTTTTCTAAGATTCAGAATTTCTTTTCCACTTTAACCCAGGGGATATATTTTTGGTTAGGATCCTGTTACAAGAAGCAATGTCCATGCCATTCTCAGTTCATGCAGATACTGTGAGCTGCTGTATAAGCTGTTCACTTTCCAATCTTCTGTTAGGTTTGACCTTCATTTCTGCAGTAGGGAGCTTGGGACCTCTATTGGCTCTTCTCACCAGGCCTGGAGGCAATGTGAAGATCTCTATCCCATTTGGTCTTAGCACTATAGCCACACAATTCTGGCCTCATCAGTGATTCAGGTGTGGTTGTGCACACTGAAAGCACCACTTTATCCATCCAAGAAAATCTAGTATGGATCTGAGCAGGGTTTGTCAGAGCCATAGGTTCAATCTCTTAATAGCAAAGTGTTCCAAAGGATATATTTTGGACTTGAGGTGCCTGAATTTTTCCGTGGAATTCTGTTTCATTAGGATCAGTACTTTGTGGCAGAAATGTATTAGCAGCATTTGTTTTTAAGATGTGAGTGTGCATTTTTGGTACAGGCAGTCTGGAACAGTGCTTTCATAGACTTTGTGTGACTGCCATGGTTTGACCTGTGGAGTAATTGTGGAGCTGTTAAGTTCTTTAAATAAATTTCTAACAGTAAAGTTCATTCACTGGATAAATGGAACTTATTTTGAAACAACTGGCAAGTAGGCATACTTTTATCTGAATTTTTAAATATAATTTTCTTTGATTGTTTCATTGATTGCTCTCCACAGATATATTACCAGTATTTCTAGCATGAATCACAGAAACAGTCAGGTTGGAAAAGACCCTCAGGATGACCAAGCCCAACCAAAAATCCTGCTCTACAAGGTTCACTCTAAACCTTATCCCCAAGCACCACATCCAAATGACTTTTAAACATATCTAGGGTTGGTCACTCAACCACCTCCCTGGCCAGCCCATTCCTATGCCTCACAACTTTGCTGGGAACTTTTTTTTCCTAATAGGTAGTGTAAACCTACCCAGCCACAGCTTGAGGCCATTCCCTCTTGTTCTATCACTACTTACCTGTGAGAAGAGACCAGCATCAACCTCTCCACAGTGTCCTTTCAGGTAGCTGTAGACAGTGATGAGGTCTCCCCTCAGCCTCCTCTTTTTCAAACTAAATAGCTCCAGCTCCTTCAGTCACTCTTCTTAAGATTTATTCTCCAGGCCCTTCACCAGCTTTGTTCTCCTCTTCTGCACTCACTCCAGCACCTCAACATCCCTCTTGTAATGAGGGTGCCCAAAACTGAACACAATACTCAGTACACCAGAGCAGAGTACAAGGGGACAATCAGCTCCCTAGTCCTGCTGGACACATCATTTCTAATACAAGCCAGGAAGCCACTGGCTTTCTTTGCCACCTGGGCACACTGTTTGCTCATATTGAGTTGCTTGTTGATTACAACCCCCAGGTTCCTTTCATTTAGGCAGCTTTCCAAATGTAACAGAACTGAGACTTTGCAATGCAATTCATTGTAGATTGTAGCTTCATATATGAAAGTGCTAATCACACTAAAAATTGAAGAATTTTTCTATTTCCATTACAGGACAGAAATATCTAGCAAATCACATTTTATAGATGCCTTTCAGGGAGTTGGACAGGGCTGGACAAAGTTTTCACTAAGACAGCAAATAATGAATCTGTAGTTCTTGCTAGTTGTGGGGTAGACAAGGCCTGGTCTGTCTGGGTACACAGGATGTCAACCTCTCTTTGGGAGTCAAAAAACTGCCCTTTCCTTCAGAGACAAACCTTCCAGCACAGCTCTTGTTTTATACATATGTTCAGAAGATTTTGCTTATATGTCAATGTATGGTGAGAACAAATATCATTCTATAAAGTTGCAGTAAAATGGAAAACTGTGCCAAATTCACAGATGATCCTCAGAAATAATTTCAAGACCAGATTTTCAAATAAAATTCTAAGAAAGGTTGCAATGAATCAGGGGAGAGAGAGAGAGAGAGAGTGAGCAAATACCAAGTTACCCACCCAGAAGCAGCAATGACCACTGAGTTACCTGACACCTATTTACATACCTGCGGTTACTTTCCAGTAACCTGTCCCTCTGGTAGATCCACATCCCTCTCAGGCCAACCTCAGGCATCTCCTGAGAGCCAGTCCTTTGCTGCAGTCCCACCTGGAGATGCCAGTCATAGCATCCCAGCAGCTCTGCTGCCCTCAGATACATACCCGTAGCTTCCTCTGCCTTCCTTCTGGTTGTATTTTCAGACTCCTGGTAGTAATAATTTTGTTTAGTTGGTTTATGTTATCCTGAGGACAAAGTGGCATGGATCCATTGATATAGACACATCCAATGATGATGCATTATAATGATAATAATGATCAGTGCAATAGAAATTAATTTTCACCATCCCTGGAGGCATTCAAAAGATGTGTAGCATCGCACTTCAGGATGTGGTTTAATGGCTATGGTGGTTTAGAGGTTGGACTCCATCTTGGAGGTCTTTTCCAACCTAAACAATTCTATAGTTCTATGATTCTTTAAGTCTGTTTAAGCAATCTTACTGCTTCTGTTAGTAAGAAGAATGATTTATTATCCATAACAAAGGTCTGGCAATGCTAAATGTCTGTCAAAGCAGCTACGTGACAGCTTTTTAATAGCAAAAAACAGGCTCTGTGTATAATTGCCCAGATTTGGTTGTAGCCATCACAAATCATAAAGGCTAACCTTACTTGTGAAAACTATACTTATACGCCAGTGCAACAAAATCTGTTTTTAAGTAGCATTAGCTTTTTGTGTTTGACTTGCACAGAAAAAGAAACAGATGTTGTTTGGATTGAATTGGATGTATTAGAAACAGAAAACATTTGGCTGACAATGTATTCCTTTTAGTTAATATTTGACCTCTCTATAACAACCTCATTAGAATTTAGGACATTATCATTTTTTTATTATTCCATGGTTATCCCAACAGAGTGCTAGACATTTTTCAGATGGTCTAAGGATGATATTCCAGTCCAGGAGTGCTTAGCATCTAAGTAGGCACTAATAAAACTGGGGAGTCAAAATCTTGGCGATTACAGAATCACAGAATGCATCCAGTTGGAAGAAACATCAAAGATTATCCAGTCCATCCCTCAATCTGGCACTGAAGGACCAGCACTAAACCATGTCCCTCAGCGCCAGGTCCACACACTGCTTGAACACCTCCAGGGACAGTGATTCCACCACTGCCCTGGGCAGAGCGTTCCAGTGTTTGGTAATCCTCCCTGTGAAGAAATATTTCCTAATATATGCATAAACCTCCCTGGTGCAGCTTGCAACCATTTCCTCAAGTCCTTTCACTTGACATCAAGGATCAAAACTGGCCCCCTTCTGGCTCCACCCTCCCTTCAGATAGTTGTAGAGAGTGATGAGGTCTTCCCTTAGCCTCCTCTTCTCCAGACTGAACATTACTATATGTCTAGCTTATTCTGGGGTATATATGGAAAGATAGTCACATGTTTGTGTACCTGCACAGAGGTGCACACACTTGAATGCAAGCACACATCTACAGTCTGTTCTGCTATCTCAAGTATTCTCTGGAAAGAGGTGTGTTTGCAGTGAGCCTACAGGAATAGGACTGAAGCATCACAGGGCTTGGGATCATCAACAGGGTGAGAGTATCAGGCACTGGAGAAGGATCAGACAGTGCAGTGTCCTGCCAGTGCCTCAGCTAGATTCAGTCATGAGGACAGGCAAGAAGACAAAGCAAAGCCACACGCATCGGGAGATGTGAAAGCATCTATGGCTGTGTGCGTGCAGCTCCGTATGAGCAGTAAAGAAGCCCAGTGAGTAGAACTGCCTTTCTGCAGACAGGGATATTCCCACTGTTTGTGTTCACTTACATCAAATTATTGTGATGAAATTTCACATCCCACACAAATTCACCCCCACCTGCCTTTGATGGTGTTTCCTGTGGTGCAGCATGAGTCTCTGCACTGCTGCAGAAATGAGCAGGGCTGATGGCTGCCTCCAAGGCAAACAAGCTGCACAGCTATTCTTATTATCTCACTCTGATATCCTCTGTGAGGGAAAGGGAAAAAACAAAACAAACCAAAAAAAAGCTTAATTTCTTCTCTTTTTTATATTGCTTAGTACACTAGAAAGAAGGATCTTGATATATGCAGTGTAGAGAATTCTGTTTGGAGAGAGACAAAAAGGAGCATGTTGTGCAATTGTATATAGTGAATGCTACTGATGAAGTAAGGAGGCTGAAGTAAAACTGAGATTGTATACATTTTTCATAAACATCTTGCAAATTGAGCTAAAAGAAGACAATCCCTAAGTGTTATAAAAGAAACCTGATACCTTTATAGACAAATCGTAGAATCATTTAGGTTGGAAAACCTAAATCATGCAGGTTTTGGTAAATGAAAAATTAGTCCTTAATTAAGTGTTTCTTACCTTTGAGGTAGAGATTAATAGATGTTAGAAAGCAAACTGAAGGGCTGTCTCTGCTCTACAATGAACCTCCTGTCCAGTCAGAGCAAGGTGCTCAGTCCAGCAGCCATGGTTGAAATGCAGGTGTCAGGTGAAGGGAGTCTCCCTCTCACAGACTACTTACGTCTGATCTACAGTCAATGGACAGACCTAGAGGGATGCTTTCCCTTAGAGGACACACAGTGGGTTGTCTGCCTATGGATCATGCAAGGAGCCCTGATGTGCTGGCTGGGGAACACTTAGGTTCACCAGCACTTGACAGAGAGGTGTCTGAATTTGCCCTTTTTCTTGCCATGCTTGAGATGCTCTTTATACCTCTGAGGTTTGGTGCCCTAAACACTTAGCTGCATGCTGCAGAAGGCCCCTGTTGGTCTCATGACTCTCCTGTTCTGTGCAGGGACTTAGCATTCCCAAGGGCAGAGCTAAGTATTTTTTCCCTTAATCTGAAGTACTCCATCGCCCAGCACGGGACACATTCTTTCTGTTCCCAGCATAGTTGCTTCCCTCAGGCTGAGCCTTAGTTCAAAGGACTGATCAGATTGCAAGACTGTTAAATAAGTAGTGAACCCTGTAGCAGCTGAAGTTGCCTTTATTTCTGGAGGTGGCTTTTGGACATTCTTGAGAACGCTTGTATAATACTGAGCTGCTTTAGGCTGCTTCACATTTAACTTTAGGCAGGAGTCAAAGTCCCCTAGAGAGGCACTCTGAGCGTGGTGTGGAAACAGGTAACTTGCAGCCTGGGGAAAGAGATGCTTGATAAGTGTAAGTGCCTGCAGAGTTATTCTGTCCTGGAAAACAGGAGGAAGGTTTTCAGGAGGGACTGCACACAGCTTTCTGCATTTCCAGTGGAATACATACTGAAAAAGAAGAAAGTCATAGAATCATAGAATGGTAAGGTTGGAAGGGACCTCGAGGATCATCTAATTCCAACTCCCTGCCATAGGCAGGGACACCTCACACTAGTACAGCTCACTCAAGGCCTCATCCAACCTGGCCTTGAACCCCTCCAGGGAGGGAGCAGCCACAACCTCCCTGGGCAACCTGTGCCAGTGCCTCACCACCCTCACTGTAAAGAACTTCCTCCTAACATCCAGTCTAAATCTCGCCTCTGACAGTTTAAACCCATTGCTCCTTGTCTTGTCATTACAAGGCCTTGTAAATAGTCCCTCCTCAGCCTTCCTCTAGGCACCCTTCAGATACTGGAAGGCTACTATAAGGTCTCCTCAAAGCCTTCTCTTCTCCAGGCTGAAGAGCCCCAACTCTCTCAGCCTGTCCTCATAGCAGAGCTGCTCCAGCCCTCTGATCATCTTTGTGCCCTCCTCTGGACCTGCTCCAACACTTCCATGTCCTTCCTGTGCTGGGGGCTCCAGAACTGCACACAGTACTCCAGGTGGGGTCTGATGAGAGCAGAGTAAAGGGGCAGAATCCCCTCCCTTGCCCTGCTGGCCACACTGCTCTTGATGCAGCCCAGGCCAGTCTTGAGTTTCTGTCATAAATGATGCAAAATTAATAATCAATATTAATTTTTTTATCCAGGCAGAGATTGTTAATAACTACGAAAATTGTTTATTGACATTAAATCCCACCAGAAAACTTATTTACAAGGTTTGAAATGCATGGTTTGGAAATTTATATATACAGGGAACAGGCCAAACTGGAACACTTAAAGAGGTAACCAGCAAACACAAACATTATACTGGAAGAGAAGGTTTTTAGCAGTCACTATACCACTTGCGGTTAATTATCCTGATTAGCCACTAGATGGTTGGAGGAAGCTCCTTTCTGCTTATGGCAGAAGGCAATTAGTGATTACAAGAGGCTTTAAGTCTGATCTGGTTCCTCCTGATTCTTGATTCAGCAGAAGCCTTGCAGAGGGGCAGGCAGGATGCAATGCAATGTACAGTCTTGCCTGTGCACATTGCAATATGTAATGTCGTGCTGGCTATGCAGGCTGATCGCATGCAGGCATTTAGAGCCTATTCCTGGTAGTGGACTTCCACACAGTTCAGGATGCAATGAGGCAGCAGCAGCAGCACCATGAATACAACGGCAGAGAACACATTGTGCTACCTGCTCATCTCTTTTTATCAATACAGCCCAAGACTAATGGGCCTTTGGACATAGATTAGCCAATCAGAATGGCACTTTGCTAAGTTTGACCATATTGGGTGAAGCCATAGTCTTGCTTTACCCAAATTTGGGCAGAACACAGGCCTTGCACAAGGCAACCCTGTGTACCTTGTTTACCACAGGATGCAAAACAAGTCTGGGCAAGCCAGAGTCCTCAGACTCAGTGGCTCCAGGTTCTTGGTCCTCTTTCCTGTGGTTGCTTCTCCCCATAGCAGAGCGGAGGGAGAGCAAAAAAATGTGCCTGGGCAAGCCAGGACATATATAAGCCTATTCTGACCTGCTTAGGACTACCATGACAGGTTCTTTCTTCTCTGACTGGGGGAAAAATAGACATGATCTCTAGATTTGGCACAAGCATCCAGATATTTGACCTGACCATTTTGGTTTCATCTTTTGCTAACTAGCATTTAAAGAACAGACATGTTGCAAAGGAGTGTAACATAATCAAAGCAATGGCTACATACATTACACAGGCTCATTTAAAAGTAAGTATGGAATGACTGAATATTTGCCAAATATTTATGTAGATGCCATATGTATGATTATAGTGTTTGAATCTCTTTCTGATAGTCCTTTATTTAAACTTCTCTTGCATGCATAACTGCACTGCACCTATCTTTAGTTAACAGCACTAGAAGCTACTGAGTTTTAGAAGCATTAAAAAAATGTTCTGTCTTTTCTCTCCTGTCCCAAAGGCATTTTTAAATGTCATTGTCAGAAAGACTTCAGAACATTTTTTGCTGTGTTCCCTCACCACTGCATATTCCTCAGACAGAAAGTTCTGCTGATACAATACTCTATCTCTCCAAAATTACTGCTTCAGTCCTAGGGGGTGAGAGTGTGAATATCATAAGTCATCTTGTGTAGATCCATCAGCAGATGCATTCTGAGCTGATGCACAAGAGAGTTTTTGCAGCAATATAGTGGAACTTCCCTTGTTAATGAAGATTCCTGGCATATGTGAGCTCACTCCAGTGCAAAACAAGGCTTGAAAATCAGACTTTAGGTACACCTCCCACCTTCAAGCCTTTCAAGATTTTGTACCACATAAGCAAAAACCTTTCATGTAGATATGCTGATAAAGAAGGAGCACTTCCTTTGTTAGTGCAGTTCTGATTTGCACTTTCATATCTCTATTGTATTCCATGGTCATGGTTACAGATTATAGCAGCTCTGTAGTCACATATTTGATTTGTAGACTGAGCTGCTTGCACTTTTAAGCATATAAACCAAACATGCTCACATTCCCACTGATTCATTTTTGATGATAAGTGATGGATGCAGCAAAGCTAAGCTGAAACCAGCTTTGTCTGCAGCTGTCTTTCAGTACAATCCTGACCTGTTTCTGTGCAAAGCAAAGCTCAGGACTTACCTCTTCACCCTCTCCACCTGACAACTGGCAGATACTAACTGCACAGAAATCCTTGCTCAGAGAAGGTATTTGGACCTGGAAATAGCAATTTAGATCATGCATTGAGCTGGGCCCATTCAAGCAAAATGTGTAATGCAAATAGAGGTTAATTAATAAACATACAGGGTCATAACTATAGAACTGTGGTCTGGGTATCAGCTGGAAAGAAGGAACTCCAGGAGCAGTTTGAGTTTTTGGTGTCAGAGCAAATCAATGTGAGCTCCTGCTGTGAACATGTGTTACGAAAAACTGTCAAGGAAGACAGCCAGAATGGCTTTACTAGGGACAAATCCTGCCTGAGCAACCTAGTGACTTTCCATGATAAAGTGACTATGTCAGTGGATAAGGGACGACCTATGGATGTGACCTATCTGGAATTCTGCAAGGCCTTTGACACTGTCCCCCACAACATACTGCTCATCAAGTTTGAGAGAGACCTAATAGTGGTACCTAGCAGTACCTCCAGTACCTGAAGAGGGTCTACAGGAAGGACAGACTGCTTACAAAGTGATAGGACAAGGGGCAATGGCTTCAAACTAGAGAAGAGTAGGTTTATATTGGGTGTTAGGAACAAGGTTTTTACCATGAGGATAGTGGAACACTGGAATGGGTTGCCTGAGGAGGTGATTGAGGCCCCATCCCTAGAGATATTCAAGGTGAGGCTTGGCAGGGCTCTGGGCAACCTGATCTAGTTGAGGATGCTCCTGTTTCCTGCAGGGCAATTTGGACTGTGGAGGTCCCTTTCAACCCAAACCATTCTGTGATAACACCTGCACATTGAGCACTGCAGAAACTGAGACCAGAATATATTTATCATTGGTACCCACACTTCTTCAGGAAACAGTGAAAAAGTGGGGAGGAAGCAGAGAAGAGCAACAGGCAACTGTGAGGCTTGGGAAAACCCTTTAGTGTGAGACACTGCAGAGCACAACTGATTTTCTTTGTAAAAAGGACAAAGTGACTTGAGTCCAGAGCAGAAAAGTCACCACAAGAAGGTTATGCTGTGTACCAGAAGGCTTTTCCACCACCAGGAAAAGGTTTAGGAGAAACCACTGGTTGGAAACAGAAGCTTTGTGCCTTCAACACCTGAAGGAAATGCAGACTTTCAGCAGCAGAGATGGTCACTTATTAAACCACTGCGAGAAGAGGAAGCAGCACCACATCTTCATACATGCAGTTCATGGCTAGATGCCTTTGCAGAGTGGGTGTTTTAATAACATAGTTACAGAACAGTGTGTAAGATATGTCTTGTGATACAAAAATCATGTTATTTCATTGAATCATACCTTTTCCCTTAAATTCTACAAAAATCTGTTGGCAACAAGAATATGTGGACATAGAACATTTGGTGATGCAGCAGGTGTTAGAGGAGAGACATTTATTTTAAGATTGGAAACCTTTTTCAGGTAGATATTCAGATGACATTTCTATGAAGAAAAGCTTTTCATCGTGATCTCTAATGCATGGCTTCTTTTGCCACCTTCTGAAATTCCTGGCAATAACCACTGCTTAGATGCAGGATCTGGGTTAGATGGACCATGACTTGAAGACATACCCACATGGTAACTATGTGTTCCAGTGATGCTGACGTGTATTTATAGAATCATAGAATG